>CAJNJA010038187.1:0-28486 GCA_905231915.1 Symbiodinium necroappetens
AGAAAGCTACACCAGATGAGGGCCACCGTGCTTCAACACTTGAACCCCCTGAACACTAAGCTAGCTTACCCCCTGGCCTCGTCTGGTTGGCCGTTACCGGCTCTGTGGTGACAGCTCGCACTTTGTTGCAAGAACACCACTCTCGTGCCCCGGCTGCCACACATACAGCAGGATAAGATGCAAACCCCCTAGCTAAAATCACTCAGCTCAGGCACATGAACGTGAAACAAGCAAAGCTGGGCCCCCGACCAATGGGCACGAACTGCATGAAAACTGTTATGAGCTGTACCCCCAGCATCAACAGGCCCCCTAGTTCTGTCTTGGTCAGGAAGCCCCTACTCCGTGGCAGCTGCATGCATCCTTCTACGTCTATGCTCGGCTGGCTCAAGGTCTGGCTCCCCCTCAGGTGTGCTTTTCCCCTGTGGCGGCTGTTGGTCGTCCCCCGTTGCTTCGAGGAGCCGTTGCGCTTCCTCCTGTCGTTCATATTCCTCGAGCGCTTCCAGCAAGTCCGCGTCCGTTGGAAAGGTGGGCTCTTCCGGCTCACTGGATTGGGAAGGGTCTGTTGAAGGAATGCTTCCGGACCACTGAGGCATGGTCAGTGGTGGGATCCATCTTTCCCCCCTATCCAACTGGCTCTCTTCTTCTGCACGTCCCGCGCCTGACGGGTCCCCCGCAGGGTCCCCCGGCCCCGGGCGTGGAACCGCGCCTGACGAGTCCCCCGATGTGGGGTCCCCCGACCCCGGTTCTGCTCCGTCGTCGGTGGTTTGCGTGTCCACCACGATGCTCCCCTGCTGGTGGTTGGCTTGGCGCCAGACCAAAACCCCCGCCAGGAACTGTCTGAGCTGCTCTCGCCCCCTCTGCAGGAAGTGCGCCACCGCCCCGATATTTCGGAGCAACTGGTCGAGTTGCTGGTTAAAGTCCCCCTGGAGCTCTGGCGGGGCTTCCATGGCCCCTTCATGTAGTGCCACGACATCAGCCGGGTGTGCTATGTCCAGCTGGCCTTCCTCATCGATGAGCTCTTCGGCGTCTTCTAGAACCATTCGCAGCGCATTCCCCCAACCAGGGGTGACCCAATCAAGGTCTCCCTGTATGGTGTCCTCCAGCGCTGTGCTAATGGCCCGTCTTGCCTGTTCGAGCCCATGATGGCCCTGCTGCACCTGATCCCCCCACTGCTTCTCCGTGATGCGGCGGAACATGGCTGTTCCCAGGTCCAGGTCCCTCTGAGCTTCGCGTAGGTCTTCGCGGATCTGGTGCTGGTTCATGCCATCCTCGCCGTCCTCATCCGAGATGTTGGCGAGTCTCATTCTCGTCACTGCCACCATGTTGATCATGCGGCGCTTTTTGCACGGCCCCGGGCCCCCCACAGTGCCATCTTCGTCTGCTTCTGGCTCTTGGTCGTGCCCCACTGCTTCCATGGCTTGCTGCAACAGTAGCGGCACTTGCGTCCCCATTGGGCGGTCTCGCAGGAGCGCCGCAAATTCGCGGAGCCACCTGCGTATCATGGCCGCTGCCCCCGTGAGGCGTGGCGGCCCCCTTGTGTCCACTATGCGCGGGCCATGGCTTGACGAGGCCGCGCTATTCGGAGTGCTTGCTCTACGCTGCATGAAGTGCGCATGATCCGAGTCCCCCCTGTCCTGGTTCGGCGGCGGCGTTTGGGGGCTCGGTGAAGGGCTCCATGTGGGTGTGGGGGCCGGCTGCCAGTAGTTGTTGTTGTTGGCTTGCTGTGTGTCTGGTGCTTGCCCTGGGTGCCCTTCTTGGCTGCTTGATGGCTGGTTGTGGGGTGTTCCCCCTCCTGCTTGTGCACTGGCTGCGGCTTGGCTGCCTGAGCTTCCATGGTGCTGTGCTTGAGTCCCCCTTCCTGAGCTGCTGCTTGATGCTTGGTGGTGGGCTGTGGGGTCGGCTGCATCCCAGAACTGGGGGTTGGGGGGCGGGTGTCGCTGCCTGCTTGGTGGTGGAATGAGTCTGGCCCCCAACTCTTCCCAGTGGCTCGGTGCAAGAGTGTAGCTTCTTGGCAGCCTTTCGTAGATTGCGCCGGTGCGCTGCATGTGCCCCCAATCATAATAATATTGGCTGGAGGGCGATGTTCGGGGGGAGACCCCCCAGTTCCCACGACTGTCCCCCCGGCTTCCTCTCGAGGGTAAACGACATGCCTGGCAACATCTCCGCTGCTTCGGGGTCTGGCTGCGCTTGGGCGCTGGTTATGTGGAGCAGCCACTTGACGGGGTGCCCCTGGGTCACCTTCCCCCAGGGGAAAAGGACGAATGCTGTACTGATGCTCATGTAGCCCGTTGGCGTGGCGCCCCCCTGCCTTCGCTGCAGCCTGGCACGGTAGAACCCCCTGGTGGCGCTTCGATATTCTGGGGCTCTGCGTGAGCCGGTGGCCATGGCAACCCCGACCCAGGCGCCATGTGGGAGGCTGCGGAAGTGGATGTCAACCCCCCATGCGCTAGGGATTTCCGGCGGGAAGGTGATTGGTCGTGCTGCTCCCCCCGAGGAGATGGTCATGGTGCTGAACAGCCCGTCCCATAGGAGCGGGTCCTCCTCCGCATCCGCCTCCTGCTGCTGCGTGGTGTTGCTAGTGGTCTGCCTTCTCCTCCTGGGGTCCCCTCCTGGTTCCCCCACTGCTGCTGCATGTTGCGTGCTGGGTCTGGGCTCTGTAGTGGGGCGTTGTATCTCTTGCAACTGTTCAGGTGTGACGCTCCCCCTCGGTTTGCCATGCAGGTTGAGGACTGCTGACCAGTCCGGTTGCGATGTGGACCCCCCTGTGTGCTGCTGCTGCTGCTGCGGTCGTCGTCCCCCCGCCATGCGGTCAGGACGGGTACGTGGCTCTCCTGGGGGCGGCCCCCTCGCTAATATCTGCGCCCAGCTCTCTTCGTCGTCCTCCTCCGACATGCCAACAAGGTGCGCGACGCCTTTCCACGTCTCGTCGTCATCCTTGGTCCATCCGCGTTGTCCAAATGCTGCCTGGACTGCAGCCTTGAACCTCTTCCCTCGCATCCTCTGATCTCCCCTCCCCTCATGGTAGGGGCGCTGCTGCGCTGCTCCCCCCCTTCCCCCCCCTGTGTACTCCTCCAGCTCTGGGATCTGTTGTTGTTGCTGGCCACCCCCTGCTCCCCCCCCGTCGCCTGCCCCTCCTTGCTGTGTTGGGGGTGCCCCCCAGCCTCCGCCGTCAGTGGTGGACCCTGCTGTTCCGGCCGTCTGTGGCTGCTCGGCAGCTGTGCTAGCGCTTGCTTCTGTGCTGGGCTGGGTCGGGGGGCGTTGGGTTGGGGTCGCCCAGGCGGACATGTGCCGGTTGTTGGTCTGGCTCGTTGGCTGCTGGTCCCTCCACCGTTGGGTGGCTGTCCCCCCCCTGCGGTTGGCCGGCTTGTTGGTTGGGAGGTGCAGCGGCGCTCGTGTTGGGGAGCCGCTGGAGTGCTCTTCCCCATCGATTTCGGATCGGCTCTGTTTGTTGTGTCTGCTGGCCGGCAGACTCGCCAACCTCGTTGGCGTGGGGCTCCTGGGTAGGCCTCTGGTGTGGCTCCTGCTGCTGGGCTTGGCTTGGTGGTGACCGTCCGCCCACCCCCTCTTGCTGTGGCGTTGGTCCGTTGGCTGGGGCTGCTTGCCGGCTGCGGCCGTCCGCTTGCTGCTGCCGCCCTGCACTCGCTTGGTCGTCGGCGTTGCTCGGGGCCTGGCTTTGGTGCGGCTGTGTCCCTGGCTGCCAGTGTGGGTGTGCTGCTGCGGGTGTTGTCTGCTGTTGCTGTCCTGCCGGTGGCTGACTCAGCATGGGTTGTCCCCCCACTGTCTGGTATGGCCCGGGCTGCTGCTGCGGGGGTGGCTGTGCTTGGCTCGCTGCTGCTGCCTGGGGGTGGGCAGCCACCGGCGGGTGGTAGGTGAGGGTGTATCCCCACCGGTTGGCTCCTGGTGGCACCGCGTAGACCAGTGGCGTGGGTGTCACTGGGTGCCCCTGTACGGGCATCCCTTGTTGCTGGCTGCTCGCGGTACCCCGGCAGGGTGTCTGTGCTTGCGCTGTCTGCAGCTGCTGCTGTTGTTGCTGCTGCAGTCGGGCTTCCTTGTCGGAGTCGGTCTCCCATGGGTCGTTGTCTGGGTCGTACGTAGGGGCGTAGTATCCCCAAAGGTCCTTAGGCGTACGGCCGGGCATCCACCCTCTGGGGTGCTGGTGCTGTGGCGTCGGCGTCACCCTGGGAATAGCATGCTGCCTGGTGTTGGGACTGTGGCCAGGTGGGTTGTCCGGGTACTCCCGGTTGGCATGCCTGTGATTGCTGCATCTGCACGGGGGGAGGTTGGCAGAAGATGGGCTGTGGCTGTGCCGTCGGCGCAGCGGCTGCTTGGGATGCTTGTTGGGGCTGTGGGGGCAGCTGGTATTGCTCTGCTGCGCCCTGTGTGTTGGGTGCTGCCCCCTGGGTCCCCCCTTCCTCTCGCTCCGGCTGGCTCGTCTGCGTCTCGGCTGCCTGGCTTCCCTGCTGTTGGTCTGGCGCCAGCTCCCTCTCCGTGGGGGGTTGGTGTGTTGCTTGGGCCCCTACTGCTGGCGGCTCCCCCGGTAGTTCTGGCGCTGCTGCTTCCTCTGCTGGTGCCTCCGCTTCCTGGGCGGCGGGCCCCGCTGCCGTGTCTGCCGAGGGCTGTGCCGACTCCGGGTGGTTTTGCGTGCCCCGCAGCTGCAACGTCGGGGTTGCGTCATCTGTTTGCTGCTGTTGTGCCCCCGGCTGGGCTCTGTATGTCTGTGCCCACGGGTCGTCGGGTGGGTTCGGCGGAGCGCCTCGCGGAGTGTCCTCCTTGCCTGTGGGCTTGACGGTGGCTGGTAGCCCCGGCCACAGGACCGCCACTAGGAGGGTGACTCGGATCATGCGCATGCTTTGTTCTAGGCTCTGGCTGCGACCTGTCTCACATGTCGTGTTACCTGCACGGAGTGCTGAGGCTGCGGCGCGGCATTCGGACAAAGTCTGGTGTTGCAAACGGCAAGGCTGACTGGTCCCCTCATGCTGCAAGAAAGGTGCTGCACAGGAACATGTCACACTAGGCTGTCAACTGGAAAGCTTCACTCGCGGTTGTGTGCCGTCTGTTCCCTTCTGCTGTGTTGGGTGTGAGATTGCCCAGACTGCTTTGTCTCCCTGTCGCCCACTGCACATCAAACCTGGCAACAAACTCCCCCCGCATGTTGTTCCACACTTGTGGGTTTGCTGCTGCTTGCTTCCATTGGTTTCCTCCCACCGCCACTAACTGTCGTTCTGGGTCCGCCATGGCGTTGTACTTGACGTGGGTGTGTCGCTCCCTCTGTGGCTTCTGCTTCTCAATCTCCCACCAGGCTAGGTCCTTCCACACAAGCATCGGCCTTCCTCCCGGAGACGCCTTGGCCATGTGGCCGTACAAGTCCCAAGTGTGCCCCAGCTGGAAAGTGCTCCATCGCAGCACCTTGGACTGAAACAAGGCCACCCTCGCCCCCCTCAGCGTGCGCGTGTTCCATTGCTCCCATGTCTCCCCTGGTCTGCGTGCTGGCTGCATCATGCGGCGAATGTGGTTGAGCTGCGTGCTGTTGGCTGCCTTAAGAATGCTGTCTGTGATGGGCCAGGCTTGTCCCCCCCACAACGCCGCCCCCCTGACCAGTGTTTGGTGCAGCTTGATCCTGCCTTTGAGCGGGGTGGGGGCACAGAGTAGCTTGGCATGTTTGTGAAATGCTTTCCTGGCTCTGTGGTGCATTTCTGCTACTATTGCTGCAACCCCCTCGCCGAAAGTGATGGGGGACCCTAAGGCGGTGATGACTTCCCCAAAAGGCTTGCAGGGGACTCTCTCCCCACCCACCACAAAATCCCCCCCTTCTGGTCTGCTGTGTATGATGGCCGTCTTGGTGGGGTTGATCACAAGGCCATGGCGGGCCAGGCGTCTCTCCAACGCTGCCAGTAAGGCTTGAAGGTGGGCCGGGTCGTGGGACCACAAATATGTGTCATCCATAAACGCCCCCCCTGATTCCGGAGGGGGAGGACCCTTGCACGGCGGCAGCAAGTGGGCTGTTTCCCGGAGCGCCCCCTCGAGGCAGTCCGCCACAATTCGGCTAAACAAGATGGGGCTGTCCGGCGAGCCCTGTCGGACTCCGTTTGTCTGGGGTATGCTGGTGACTGAGTCGCCGACAGCTATGCGCATCTCGCGCGCTTCAAGGAGCCCCAACCACGCGCGCGCCTCCCACGGCATGCCCCCCCTGGTGCCTCCCCCCCCTGGCCTGAGCCCCGCAACGCGCGCCGCCACCATGTCCCCCATGCTCTCCTGCCAGACACTGTCGAATGCCTTCCTGATGTCCAACTTGACAAGCCAGGTAGGGATTCCCCACTCCTTTGCATGTCGCACCACCCTTCTGAGCACCACCAAGAGTTCAGGTGCTTGTTTGCCTGTCCCCGCCCACTGGCAGGGGGAGTCTCGCTCAATGCTCCTTCCCCCCCGCAGTAAGAGCAACTGCGCAAACCACTTCAGGACCGCTGAGCTCAACGTGATCGGCCGGGTATCCCCCCATGTCGGTGGGTCCCCCTGCGTTTTGGGAAGCAGGATCGTAGGCCCCTGTTGCACGGCCGCTGGGAGCTCCCCCCTATAGAGAAAATCATTGAGCATGTGAAGAATTCGCGTGCTCCACTGTTCCTCCCTCAGCAGCAGGCGCAGGATTTCATGGGTGACCCCATCAGGACCTGTCGCCTTGTTGTTCTGCCAAGTACGTGTTGCCAGCTGCAGGTCATCGAGCGTGAAAGGGTGCCACGGGGTGTGTTTGCATAGGACCCCCAGGGCTTGACGAGTCCCTGCTAGGCGCTGGGTGCTGGCAGTGGCTGGGGCCTTTGCGAAGATGCTTTCAAAGTGCTTCGTGAGCTGCTGTTGCCACCTGGGGTGGTCTGTGAGCTTGTGTTCCCATCCCACCCTGCTTTTGAGCTGGTTCAGGGTGCGGTATGCCCCCCAGTGCGTGGTGCTCGCCGCCGCCACCAACCCCCCGAACCACAGCCTATGCTCCTGCTTGCGCTGTCGCGCCACTTGCTTCCACAGGTGTCGGGCTTCCGGCCCTTTGGTGTTGTGGGCTTGCTTTGGGGGTGCTTTGAGGGAGGGGCTTTCACGGAAGCGCTCGCTGGGCCTCCCCCTCTCCGTGACTTTCAGGGAGAGGTCACTGATTGCTGCGTGTATGTCGGCTTGGGGCGGGGGCTGGCGGATCGCCTCCATGACCTGTGCTCCGCTGCGGAACCGCCTCGTCCCCCACGGTGGTTTGCGTGCTTGCTTTGGGGGGGCTTCGCCCGTCGCACCCCACACCAGGTCGTGGTCAGACCGCGCCATGTGCCTGCTGTTTTGCATGACTCCCCCTTGGCCGATATGTCCTCCCCGGTGAACAATGTAGTCCAGTCTGCGTGTGCGCTGTGCTGTGTTGTAGGGGTGGTAGGTTGGAAGGTGGAGCTCCTGGGGTGGGTGTTGCATGCCATGGCGGGCGCATGCCTCAAGGATCGCCTCCCCTCTGCCCCCTTGCGCCCTCCATCCTTCGCCGTCTGGGTCTGTGAACGTCTCGTTGGCATCGAAGCCGACTATGACTTTTGCTTTGCTGAGGGTGGGCCCCCATGACCCCAGGATCTGCTCCGTTTGCGCGATAGTGGCGTGGTGGGGGATGTGCCCGGACAAGTATCGGGTGCCCTTGGCCCCCTTGGTGTTAGCGATGGTCGTTGCTATTCCCGCCTTGAGCAGCTTTGTGTTGATGTGTCTGCGCCCCCCACTCCGGTATGCTATAGCTGTGCCTCTCCAGTCTCCTGTATTCTTGCCGTAGACGATTACCCACCCATGGTCTTCATGAAAGGCAACCCCCGGCTCCGCAATGATTTCTTGCAGCAACAGGACATGCAAGTTCTGAAAGTCTGGGTTCCCCGCGAAGTCCCGGACGAGGTCCAGCGCTTGTTGCGCCGAGAGCCCGCCCACGTTCCAGGTCCCCACTCTGCAGTCCATTGGGGGCTTCTCCCCCTCTGTGCGGTGAAACTGTCCAATGCTCTGCTCCCATCACTGGAGCTCCGCTTTGCGGGGCCCCCAGGCGTCCTCGACTTCTCGCAGAGGCTTTTTCATTGCTTTGGCTAGGAGCTTGATGTCTGCCCAGCCTGCCCCCGCTGCTTCAGCCCCCGACGGCTGCTCTGCCGATGCACTGGCTACTTTTTGACGTTTGTACCAAACCGTGCCTGTCGCAAACTCGACCTCCAGATCGGCCAAGGCACCCCCCAGCTCAAGGATGGTGCGCTTCACTTTGCCAGCCAGCTTCGCTCGTCTGCGTCTTTCGGGGCTTTGGCTGATGGCGATCCACAGCTTTCGCATTCCCCCTTGCTCATTTTTCCCCAAGGTCATGTTCGCGTTCCTGACTCGCTGTATGGCCCCTTGAATGCGTAGTCTGCGGGCGTCCTCGTCTTCGAAGGGCTTGGGCACGATGGGCAAGATAGCGTATCCTCGCCTGAGGCCCGGCACGAAGAGGTCATCCCCATTCAGCGGGACGTCAAGGGAGCGCAGCACCTCCCGCGCTGCTTTGAGTGTGTCTTCGGCTGCCGTGTCGGGGTGCCAGCCCCCGATGATGAGTGCCGGCTTTCTCCCCCCATCTGTGTCTGTGGTGCTCCCCGGCGCTGTGGAGGAAGGCGGCTTTAACTCCAGCGTCGTCATTCTATCTTCCAGTTGCTTCTGTGCCGCCTTGACTTCGTCCAAAGATCGCGCTTGTATGTCATAACTCTTCGTGACCCTGTCTAGCGCGTGGACCGTGTCCCTCACTTGCTGTGCCACAATCGCTTCCACCGCCTGCACTTTGCCCTGCATAACTGTAACATCCCCTTGCACCCCTGCTAGACTTGCAGCGAGATGCTCCCTGTCTCGTTCTCGTTCCTCCGCCAGCACCGACCTCAGCATGGAGAGTGTCAAGGCTGGCTCCTCCACGCGGCCTTTCTTGGTTGGTGAAGCCCCCGGCCCCTCTTCGCGGGCCTGCTTGTCCCCTTCCATTGCTTGCGGCTGTTGCCCAGCTTCACTTCCCCCACCAGCCAGCATAGTTGCCCTTCTCAGTGAGCTGCAGGTAGTGTCACGTTGCACAACGTCCTTATACTGCACGACCCCTCGATCTTGCGGAGAATCCCCCCTATGTCAAATGCCGTGTGTAGGTTCGCCGAGCACGGCGAGGTAGCGGGCGGCACAGTCCCTCACTCGCCTCGACGAGAGATCACGAGGGGGACCGTTCTTGACGATGTCGCCCCGGCGGACCCTCACAGTGAAGTGCGCACGGATCACCCCCTGCAGGTACAGCAATCGCGGCGGAGGCCCCCGAGAGGTGCAGCTAAGTCAGGCGCCCGGGTTGGAGGAGTTGCCGAGGCCTAAGAGGAGAGAAGAAAGGACGGAGAGAGGAACAAGAAAGCGGGGCGGGACGGCCTCGGCTCTCCTTGAACCACTCGCGGCTTGAGCCAAAATGGCTACGCTCTCTCTCTCTCGCTCCTCACATCTATAGAGACAAAGCATAGCTTTCGTGCTCCGATCTTTCACGGCTGTGACCTTCAGGGTTCACTGCATTGTTCACGAAATCCACACAGTGCTTCTCGAAGTCTGCGATGAACCTGCGCACATATGCGAACAGCACATCAGCAGCCCGCACAGCAGGCATGCAGCCACGCAAAGCAACCCGGTATGGTAGGAATTGTGTACTCTGCCTTTGGCACAGCATCTGAGGTGGACACACTGGCTTCGGACCAACACCTTTTTCGTGACAGACGTAGCCTTGCACACACAGAGGGACGCCAACTGTAACATCATGAAGAAATTTCCAGGCCAAGAGACCCCAGAAGCGTTGATCCATTAGCAATGGTCCTGTGACGCAGCATGGCTTTCCTGACGGGAATTGCACCAGAGTGCTGTGGTTGAGCCGACCCAAGACGGAAAGCAGTGCAATCACTCTATCTCACTCTATTCCTTTTGAGCAAGCGTCTGGTTCGCAAAGCCTCCACGGTTGTCCCAAGCCCACCATGAACTACAAAGCAATCCATCTCGGGAAAGAGAAGGCCAAAGTCCACCTGGCTCCGAGCAAGCCAGAGCCTTTGGCTGTCTCGAAGGATGAACCATTTTCTACCAAGGAACAGCTCGTGCTTCAAAGAAGCGACCGGTCTCTTTGAACTGGCGAGCTGCGTTTTCCAGGTCTTCAGGCCTGTCAGGAATTGCACAAGACCTGGACTGGGTCTCGTCTGCTGTCTTCCTCGTGCTGGCCAGGCTGCCCCTCATCGATGCGCCCGACGTAGATCACGGAGACAGGGAAGTTGGCTTCCTGGGCAAGGTGACTTTTGACGAGTGGCTGTCTCCTCTGTCGCCATGCGGGTTCAACATTTTAGAGCTTGGTTCAGAGGCAATGTTGGCCCCAATGCCTTGAATGTGGATGCAGATAGGGCACATTCAGCATCTTGACAATAATTCCTGGAAGCCATGGAACTGGACTGCCACATGCTCGACAAGCCTACGTATGGTGCACTGACATGGCTCTTCCTCTCCACATGCCAAAATGAGTGCCGCGCGAAGCAATGTACGGCGGGGAACAGGCATACTGCTGAAGGTGATGAGGCAAAGCTTCTTCCCTTCTTGCCTGGCGCATTCCGACTTCCAACCTACCTCGCGTACAGAGATACATAGTAATACGGCATCCTGGGATGCACTCCTCAAGCGCCAGCGGACAGCAGCAAACACAGCAGATTCAAGCACGCTGCCTTGCGGTTTCGACGAAGTCGCCAACTTCTCCCAACGATTTCCTGCATCTTGCACAAACAAATACTACAGTAAATCTTCCGACATGTCGTGGAAATTTGTGCTTTTTATGCAAAAGCACCCATGAGCACTGAGGCGAGCACCTGCCCGTACCAGCCTGGCAGGGCCACAGATTTACTGCTGTTAGCATCTTCCCACCACGCCCTTTTCAAAGTGCAAAGAAGAAACAAAAGCTGGCTTCAACTTGATGATTCCAGACCGAGCCTGGTTTCGCAGAAAAATGAAATCTGTCTGGATAATGTTGTCAGGCCAGTCCTGGCTCCGGGTTATAAGATTGCGGAGGCTCTCGCTGTGCACGAGTTACGAGTCTCTCAAAGCATCGTCGGAAAGCTCGTCGACATAACGTACCACTTAGAGCACAGCTTACATGCCGTATCATGTCCGTAGTCCTGAGGCCGCTGGAACGTGCCCGCCGGCATTGGGATGATGATCGGAACCCTTGCCTGGTTGTAAGCCTCCGGGACTCCAGGGCCAGGCCCGGAGTTGAGGATCAAACGCCGCGATTCTCTGCTTGCAAAAGGCTGCACCTGCCATGTGTCTGTCGGACCAAGACCGAAGAGCCTGCGGAGATGATTCAAATTCCTCAGTCGATGGGGCTATGAGGCTCTCGTTGAGATATCACAAGGACAACTCATGAGCCGAAGCACCAAGATGCAAAAGGGTTCTTTTCCGCAAGGTCCTCAGGACAATCCAATCAGTTGTAGTGGTCAGTGCCGTCTCCGCCCCCCTGTTGAAGCAGCTGTCCTTCAATAGTTTTAAAGAGTTGTGGGACGTAAACGCCATCTCGTCGACAGTGTCCTTACCGAGCTCCACATCTAAATCAGCTGTTTTCCAAACTGGCTCAGTGGTAGCTAGCACGGGCCATGTCGGGAACATGTCTCAAGAGTGCCAAACCATAACGCAGTCTGGGTTGTCATGGGAAGTGCGCTAGGGCCCCGACGAGAAGACTTTTACCTTCCGGGCTATGGATGGGCTGCACTGCCTTCCAATCCTGCACAGCTCTGGTCTCTTTCCGAACATGATGCAGCTTGACTTGCCTCCTCCTTGCTCGGTATGCAGCTTGGCTGTAAAATAAAGCCTCAGTTCGCTGAAGTTCGCTTCATTGTGTTCGAGGGCCTGATTTTCATGTCTTCACTTGAGGTAAGGGCCTACCACTGGCTTGCGGCAGTGCTCGCCGACCAGTGCTGCGACTCCCGCCAATGTGAAGCCTGAGACCGATAACGCAACACCGGCACATGAGCAGCTTTGCTGCCTCGACAATACGTCCTGCAGTCGCCAACGGAACGTGGACAAGCAGTCTGACGATCAATTGAGCTTTCTCCTCTGTCCTTTCTGTCTGTGCATGGTGGTTGTGCCGGCAGAGACTGCCCGATGCTCATCAATAGTGGCTCACGCCAAGCTGCCGAACATGATTAGATCCACGGGGTTGGGCTCAGCCTCCATAGCCCTGACATAATCGACGAAGACCGTAGCACTGGAGAAGAACTCCTTTCATACAAGGCAAGCGGAACCGAGGCCTTGAACAAAAGCGAGCAGCCCGTGTGCGAGACAGTTCATGCGACAGTTGGATGGGTCTAGAGAATAAGTGTAGAGACAAGCGTCGGCTTCTGATCTTGCCAGAGCGATCCTGAAGCTCTTGATTTAATGCACGGGAGACACAGCAGCCAGTGTCACAGAGTTCGGCTGCAACTCCATTAGATTGTGCCGTTAAGCAGCATCTGCAAGAATTCAGCACGATGTGTGAGCAAGAAATGTGCGCCCACACTGTCCATTCTTGCCTGGTGCAGCTGCCATAGGCTCTCAGCTTTCTGTGTTGACAACCCAGGCTCAAATCAGCTTTCTCAAGTGGTTAACAGCCCGCTCTCAGTCCAGCCTCAGTGTTCCCACCGCTAGGCCGAAATCTGATCTTGCTGCTATGGACGTCCTCAAGTGACAGCATTTTGGCACCATGGGCTTGGTGCCGATTCTTCCCAAATTTAAGCCGCGAGGCCGAGTGCTTTCTTACGAAGGCTGCATGGCTCTGTTCCGTGCAGATTGTGACCTTGAAGGCTGGACAAGCGCAGCTGATGCTCTCTCCTATGGAGGAGTGGCTCATGAGACCTGAAACTCGGCGGCGTCCAAGCCACCAGCCAGCCCAGCTGCTCGGCCAGTCCCCGTGCCAGTGCCACAAAGGGCTGCACGTCACCGCGCGTGCCACACGTCATCATAAACACCTCATAGATGCTACACTGCTACACAAACCCTTCATTGATGCTCCTGCTGACTCTTTGCAGGCAACAAAGATAGGCTTCCTTAGTAATGCACATCTGCCTTCGCTCCAGACGAAAACTATTCAAAGCAGTTGCCAACAAACCGGTCGGTGTGCTTCTAGTGCCGCTTAGCGGCATGCATCGGGTACCTGGGATGCCAAAAAATGCTCTGCACGTGCCTCTGAACACTCCCCACGAAGGCACTGGGACGGGGCTTTTATCCTTGCATGTCCGTGCTTGCCGGAATGCCTTTGCCCTCGGTCGTTCTTTGCCTTCACCACGGGCCAGTTTTTCGGCAATGACTCTTGAACGACCTCAATTGTGCAGGACTGCACTGGAGAAGTCCACCCGTGACATCCCGTGACGTTTGGAATGCTGAGGGATGAGCAGACAAGGAAACTTTGCACGGCAAGTGCCTAGCAGGCAAAAACTGCATGCAAAGGAAGGGATCAGAGGACGCGCTACAGCAGGTATTTGGTCATGTCAGCCCTACTCCCTGGTCAGCGCAGGTCCCATGCACTCTGCTTGCCGATGCCGACTTATGTGCGATGTTTGTTGTGTCTTTTCCCGCTGGGATGTTGCAATCGTGGCACTGTCACAATGCCGAGTTGCGGCTGCTGAGTTCCTAAGACTGCTTCCTGCCACGCATCGCTGACCAAGTACGTGTCCTGTCCAGAGCTGCCACTGACTTGAGAATCTTGAGAGCAATCAGAGCAGAGAAGCATCGTGGCTGTCCTGAGAATCCTCGAGAAGTTGCGGCAGCGGAACCGAAACTTCCTTCCACACAGAGTGCTCGCAGTCGTCAGGTCGCCGGCATTATGCAATCAAAGCCCAGGAGCTCCGATCGTCTGATCCATCGGTCCGACGCTCTTGTCGTAGAGTGTCACACGGACAGTTGTGGTGGCAACATCCCACCTGGCTGAAGCAAGTTCGGTGAAGCTCCAAAGAACCACCATTCGGACCGTGCATGTGCATGATGCTTACGCAGGTAATTTCACATCATCATCGCAGGCGAGATGCTGATCTGGAGGCACATTTTGAGCTGCAGCCAGCTTGACACTCTTCCGATCTTAGTAACAGGCTAGCGAGTCTCTGGCGTGCTGGTGAGGCTCCCAAGACGAGACCGAAGAGCCTACACGACAAGAGTAGAAACAGAAACTCGTTTTGGGCCGATGCGTTTGCGCCACGAGCACCTGCAGCGAAAGAGAAGACTCCAGGCGAATGCTCGAAGCAGCATGGTCTCAAACCCTCGACCGCACATTGAGCCAAGCTTCCCCTGCTGTTGTGCCAGCTGCATGTCGCGAGCACATGGCAAGCTCAACGTTTGGTTCCAGACCTTGTGAGCTCATCTTCTGGCATGTGGATGTGGGCACACTGCGCTTCATTAGCTTCGGCTGAAGGCCTGTTGGGTGCATCGGCTGGGCTATTTTCAAGGTCGAGTTCAGAGCTATCACCGTTCCTCTGTCCTCAACAGAACTATAGTTAAAACGGGCAAATAGACCCAACCAGTGTCTACGGCTGCACAACCGCCTCGTGCCGTTACGATGCCGACTTGCAAGGAGAAAGCCGCAGCCGAGCTTCTGGGTTTCTGGTCTTCGTGGCCATGTGAGACCTGAAAGGCTGAGGCGGCTCTGAAGGGCTTGAGAGCTCGCTGCGGGCAAGGCCTGGCCGCTGCCAAAGTCTCTCCATCTCCGTCCAAGACCTCGACCAGGACCACAGGATCGCAGAAGCCTCGAGCTGTCATCCCCATCGGGAGCAGGGTGCTCTTTCAATCCATGCCACAAGGCCGGCTTCAGCTCAGTGCGACCATGGTGCCATCTGGGTACTTGGCTTGCATTGCTCCCCGCGACACGCCTCGATTCAAGGCTCAAGGCAAAGAGAAACTCCTTCTGCCTTTAAATGTTGTCGTCCGAGAGGCCGTATGCAGTCGCCCCCACCGCCAATCCAACTACAGCCCCAGGCCCTCCGCAAAAAGCGCCAGCAGCTGCTGCTGGAGCCAGGATGGTCGCGGAAGCGCGAGGGCCAGTTGAACGCCTCCCTGGGAAGAACGAAAGGGTAAGAGACGCTGACTCCCGTCATGGCCAACAGTTAAGGCCGCAACTTCTGCAAAGCTCTGGGACGTTGACTGCCTCGGCCAGCACGTGGTGTAGAACTCATTGTTCTCATTTCACGATATCGCTAGCCCCCTTCGCAGATTGCGGCTAGGAGGCGCCCTCGAGCACCTGAGACCACGTTGTACCATGTTGCAGTGCTATCCGATGGCACCCTGCGAACCGCGTCAGTGAGTGGTGACGTAGAGTTGTGCATCCAAGCTTCAATTCCAAAGGCATGAGGGAACGGCTTGGAGTCCTGAGCTTGGAGGGCAGGCCTTGAAAAGCTTGCGAACGCATTAAACAAGACTTCTGGGAGCTTTGGGGCTGTGATGCCGGTGGGCTTATGGAGTGACGTGTCTTGCTTTCAGCCAACACGCCTGCTGCAACAGCTTCCGCAGCTGGTTGAATTCCTTGGTCCCACGTAGCTCCCACGGAATAGCCTCGACCTCCTTGACGACCGCCGGACCTGCAATTGCAACCACACGTTGCGGCGAGGATGATTCAATTCAGACCGCCCTTCAGGAACTACGTCGACCTTGATACTTGGTACCATCGATGCTGGTCGCACAAGCAGAAATCAGACATAACACGCCTAGTCTTAGTTCATCTTACTTCAAGCCGGAGGGGCCACCATTGTGTGCGACATGCAGAGAGCTTTGCTGCAATTCAACGAGAAGCATCTGGAACTGCTGCATCACCTAGCTGCTTCTGTGTGCGCGACTAAAGCTACGGCCAGTTTGTGCATGCAAACTCTCATCAAGCATGAGCGTCAGCCGTGAGAGACGCAAAGAGAGGCAACTTGAAGCTCAAGTCACGCAAGCATCGCAGACAGTGCTGCAGTGGTACTCGCAAGACCACCGCGCAGTCTGGCTGGCCTCGTCTTGCTGGCGTGCCAGGCACTCAAAGAGTGAGGCAGCAAGGCGTGTGATCTACAATACTCAAAGGCAGCGGATCTTGCAGAGGCCTGCGCCTCAAGACAAGATCAACCGCTTCATGGAATCATCACCCCCCCAATTCCTGTTGAGAGCTTCGCAATCCAGCTTGCGAATCTTCTATGTGCGTGCTGCTTGTCTCACGGCCGACGAACAGGTATGACATATGATCATTATATGGTGTACAACTAAATCAGACGGGCGGCAATGCTCCCACCGCAAACGCTGCATACCTTATGTAGGTCCACATTCTTCAACAGACTCGACTGTTCGCATTTTGCCGAGTCCAATCAATACCATGAATGATTCTGCAAAGCAGCCGTGTGCAAGAACGGGTTCCATCGTTTATCGCTCTCCTGCGTGACAGGCCATAGGCGGGCCGTGGGAACCGACCGAAATAGCAATATTCAACAGTCATGACCGCGTGTTTCGACGCAGCTCTCGCAGCTCTGGAGCACTCAGGCACTAATCCAGCGTCCAAGTCGGCCTTCAGCTCTTTGACGGCATGCCCCTTCTTGCACCGCAGCAGTAGCCTTTGGATTCTGAAAAACAGCTTCAAAAGCCCCAAGATCGACTCAGAGCCATGTAGGCCAGTGTTTGAGCTGACATTGCAGCGAGCTACCATGCAATGTGAGGCCCTCGTGTGCAACCAGGCAGCTCCGCGGACATGGCTCAACGCATGCCGGAAGCTCTACGACATGGCTTGGTCACGTAGTCGTGGGCTGTCTAGGGGACGAAGCTTGTCTTGCAAAGCGCCGCCTAGATGTCCATCTGCACAAGTCAACCGCTGCGGCAAGGGAGCTAGCACAAGCTTCAGAACTGTGTCCAGCTGTGATGCAGTGAGGCCACACCGAGTTGTCTAGTTGAGGCCACACCGAGTTGTCTAGTTCTTATCTAGAAGGGCGGTGTCGCCGTGCGAGCCAAACAATTCCACACACGTCAACCGGAGCCCTCCGAGCAGCCAAGGAATCAAGGAAGACCACGAATGCTGATCCTCCGAAAATCCGCTTGAACAGCCCAGCTGCATCAGCTTGTGCGAACCTGAAGCTGAAAAGTGCGTGGAATGCAGAAGAAACTAATCCCTCGATCGGACTCACCTGGCGACACTCCAGCTTCAAGCACCCAAAAACTTCACTGACTTTTGCTGACAAGGGCGAAATGGTCGGACGGTAGGAAAACATGTCAGTGGGTACTCAGAAGCCGTTACGTCCCCACACCACCAGGGCAATCGACATGGAGAACATGGACAGCAGCACCACGAAGGTGATGTTGGGGTTCTCCAACGGGGACAGGTCGGCGGTGAGCATGGAGCTTGCCTCATTGAGAGGTGCCAAGCCAGTGGCTGCAGCTCCCACGACTGCTTCGGCAGCGGTATGAGTGACCTCCGTCGGCGCGACGAAGCCCGGCGCGAAGCTCAGGACATAGCACGCAGCTGCCAGCAGCAACACCGCCAACGGTGATCGATGCACCTTCGCCATGTTCACCTGCCGGTGGCAAACCATGCATAACTGCGTCAATAACATTCGCCAAAAAAGCAACATCGAACACTTGGAAGAGCACATGGAAGTAAACCCTCTGCCTCCGCGCACGCAATTCCCTGACACCCGTTCTCTTCGAGCCCACACATGCAGCTCATGCTTCAAAAAGAGATGCTGGGGAGCAACGTGCCAATCAGATTTCTAGCACTTTAAAGACTTTGATTTGCCATGATTTGCCTATCTTGCTGAGTAGCGGTGACGCGGCGCTGCACAAACGAGGTGGCAACACAAACTGCTCGTTCCCAAAAGGTATGCTCGTTCGCAACCCACAAGGGTCACAGGAGAGCTCAAACATCAAAGACAACTTGCACCGGCCGTACTGACTCCCAGAGCCATGCAAGAAGTAGGGTTTGCCTGGTGATCTCATCTCCACCCTCGCGAGTCTTTTGCTCTTCTCGGTATGCCGTCAATGGGCTTTGTAACAAGCTGGAGAAGGAATCATAACGGCAAGCTCAGAAGCCGTTGCGTCCCCACACCACCAGGGCAATCGACATGGAGAACATGGACAGCAGCACCACGAAGGTGATGTTGGGGTTCTCCAACGGGGACAGGTCGGCGGTGAGCATGGAGCTTGCCTCATTGAGAGGTGCCAAGCCAGTGGCTGCAGCTCCCACGACTGCTTCGGCAGCGGTATGAGTGACCTCCGTCGGCGCGACGAAGCCCGGCGCGAAGCTCAGGACATAGCACGCAGCGGCCAGCAGCAACACCGCCAACGGTGATCGATGCACCTTCGCCATGTTCACCTGCCGGTGGCAACGCAGTCAGCTTCATACTGGCTGCGACTCCTCAATTTCAAGCAGCATACATGTCGATGACTACGCAGAACAGACAAGGTGCAGAGCAGCTAGCTCACAGCATTTTTCCAAAGAGTCTCTTCAGCTGGAAAGTGCTGCTTCCTGCCTTTCAGCCCTGATCTGCGTGCACCGGATGTTGCCCTGGAGCCCAAAGTGCTGCTGGCAGCTGGTTTCAGCGACCTAATGTTGGCGTTCAAGCAGCCCTTCAACTATCTTCAACTGCCATCCGTTGGTCCGGCATGCCCTTGTCGGCTTCCTCTGCCTCTGCATGCAAGCATATACCCATCTGCTACATGGCAAGGCCGATGCTCACCCCATTTTGACCACTTGGATTTAGCCGCCCTGCTGTGCTTCCGCAAAGATAGCCAGCCTTGTAGGGAAGTTGCTGAACATGAGTCCGATGATTTCTCTGACTCCACAAAGAGACCATGCACATCCTCTCGAATTACTCGCCTGCAGCTGACACTGGCTTCGATAGTCCAGAATGTTTAGCAAGCCTGGTTGAAGTGCAAAAAGCTCATCTCTACTTGGGTAGCCGGTCACCGGCAGGAAGTCCTGGCAATGAAACATCGATGCTCGCCGGCTTCTGTGTGAGACGCAGTCTTCAACAGGGCTTCGCCCTTGAAGATGGGTCAGAAGACATGTAGAATGGCCACCGGCTTGCACATTGGCATGCCGTATGCTTACCATCCAAGGACTTCAGCTGAAAACGCCTACCCATCAGAAGCCTTCCAGTCTACGGCAGCAACCGCCCATCACTGATCTTGAAACTCATCACGGCCCATGCTGCTCAACTTCCTTGGCAGTAATTTGCACACGTGGTTGTTGGTATACCTGCTTGGCATGGACGACCTTTCCGTCTCATGAACCATTTGATGCATGCTACGGAATAGAATCTCACGTTCGTGGAGGTCCAGACAAACAAAACGACGGCATTCCTCGACCGGTGCTGCTCGATTTATCTTGTCTTGGGGTCCCTGCAAGGATGGCAGCGCTTGAAGCATCGGAAATCCACGAATGGCGAACCGGGAACGTTCGCCTGGCGTAATGCGCCTTCTGTTAGTCATTAGTCTGGAGACCGGAAACACGAATCTGATTGGTTAGCTCGTGCGGCTATGAAGGTTTTTGAGGCGAGAGGTCTCAGTCACACGGGCCGCACCTGGCTGTGACCGCAAATGGGCATCGTCCAAATCTCCTTGCAGGGAACACCCGAAAACAACATTTCACGCGCACGATTTTTTTTGTGTGTGTATGTGTGGGCAAGCTAAGTAGCACCCGACACAGTCAAACCGCGTTCAGACGAGCCGCGCAGCGCCCGGTCTTGCTGCGGAACTCAAAGCCGTAGCAGAATATGTTCCAATCATTGCACAACCTTATCAGTGGAGACGCTTGGGAATTCACTCACTAGCACGATGTGAAATCAGGCGAGTTGTTCCGTTATGTTGACGGTGGCGAGAGCAACACACATGCAACCGATCGTTTTCTCCTGTGCTCCATCATGCATCTGCCTTTGCTGCCGTCCTCTCATTCAGCGGCGCATTGACAAATACCTTCGCCATAGCCACGGCCGGGAGCAGCAATTTCAGACTTGCAGTGGTCCCAACCTCATGCATGGCAGCTCAATGCCCGATGATTTGAACAAATTGTTCACGATGCCACCGGCATGGACACATATAACGAAGGGACTGAGGGCATCGCCGAAAATCAGTGTTTCCAGAAGGGAATATCTATCTGCACCTGTCTACCACACTGCGCCGTGAGCGGCATGGATGCATGGCGACGCCGAGGTGCATTTGGAGTCCTCTGATTCCAGGCACACCACAGGCTCCCTTAGTTTTCTTGAAGCAGTGCTCCGTAGTGCCTCATGTCTAGAACTGCTTGCACTATCCTGCCAGGACACTTGGTATCTTTTGGAAAGTAGGCTTCGGATCCAACATGGTGATAGATCGGAAGCGGTGGAACGTGAGGAACCGGGTCCCGTGACCGTGTGATTCGCCACAGATCCACTTTCCGACCGAACATCACATCCTGATTCGGCACAGGGGTGCCTGCAAGGGTCGGTGGGGGATGGTGGCCATATGCCGCTCTCGTACTGCGGAAAGAAAGCTAGCTGCAGCTAGCTGCCAGCCGACTTCCTGTAAGGATCCTAGCTGCACCTGGCTGCATTCCAATACTGATGCCCAGGTGCAAATGCATCGTGGAAAGCTTCGTTGCCGACCCGGGGCGACTCGAAATTGTAGGACAAGCCCACGCTGTAACCTCGAAGCTGCCTCGGAGATAGTTGCCCAGGAAGGCTTGAACATGGGTGGACATGATTCTCGGCCATGCCTGCACGGTGCTCCTCTGCTAAAACTTCGGAAACTCTCTCCAGTTCCGCCCAGAAGCAGCATGTACATGCCAATGGTTGCCACGGCAGCGCCCAAGGAATGTCCCGTGAGGAGGATGGTGCCATGCTCCGTGCCTGTCATCCGGGCTACTGTATTTCAGTGGCATGACGTGAAGGAGGCATCTACCATCCGGCAGCTGTGCCTGGAATGCAGCCGTTGTCAATGAGAACTCGCCTGTCTTAGATATCTACGCACGAAAGCTCTGCATGGCATGGGTTATGCTGCTGACGGACATCTCGCATGGCATTAAGGCGACAGGCGGCAAGCCTCCAGATGAAATCGTACTGATCGTACTACTCCGAAAAACTCTGCAACCAGGCATCCCAAGCTTCGCTTCTACACCGGACCACACTCGCCAGAAGCCATCGAATACTTGACATCCATCGCACTCCTGTTCGAGTGGACCCAGTTTTTCAGGATCTGGTGATCTGGTGACTTTCGCTTTCGTTTCGTCTTTTCAGGATGGCTCTCACGCGCGTGCAGGGAAAACCAACGACATCTGGCCACCCTGACGTCACAACCAAGCCAGTGACGCGAGCAGGTCCTGCACTGGAAGCTCGTCACTCCAAAAGAAGGCATCGTGCAAGGCGTTCGTAAACGTCTTGGAGCCTCGCGTGTTGGGGGCAAACACCTTACATGAACTCTGTCCATGTCGACTACCAGCATGCAAGAGATGGCGCAAAACACCATAAAGGCCTCTGATTGCCAGGATGCAGCCGAACTCACGCTTAGTGGTTGGCTGCGGCACATTTCGTGCCGGTGTGGTGCATACGTGGTGGGAAGAGTTGGCCTCACCAAGAAAAGCTCATTAGTCGTGAACACAGCTAAGTCTTCCTCCATCAACATCTACCTGCTCGTGAGCAAGCCAAGCCCCTGGCTGCAGCCCCACGGCATTCAAGCGGATCCTTGTCATAGCCACTCCTGATTAAACACTACGCTCGGGAGGCTTCATACCCGAGGGGGGCCCTCCCCTCCGCCCAACAAAAACTCGAAAAGCTTATATTAACTGCATGATTATAGGGGGTGTTGTTGTCTCACTGTCACTTCTCAGGGATTTTGCTCTTGCTCCTGCGCTGGCTTTAACATTTGCTCCTGCCCTTGCTACCTGTAGCTACTGTTCCTGCTTTTGCTCCTGCTCCTGCTCCTGCTCTTGCTTTTGCTCTAGCTCTTCCTCCTTCTCTTGCTCCTGCTCTTGTTCGTGTTCCTGCTCTTTCTCCTGAACCCCCCTAATGCAAATTAAGTTTAACGGCGGTGATTTTTATTGCCTCCCGCCTGGCTAGACAAACCTGAATGCGGGGATGTTGTCAAGGTCGTTTTTCGAAAAGTGGTTTTATTCTTCTGGGGGAATTAAATTTGGGAAGGGACAAATCGTCACCAAGATGCCTACAGCAAGCATTTCCCGCACCACACCAGTCGCAGAAACCGCCAGCCTTCACACTGCGCAAGGCACACGCCCTTGCACTCCTACGCTTTTGCGCACCAGCGCCTTGCCGCAGTACAGCCAACAATCCTCACCCCCGTGCAGGACGGGTTTCCTGTTGACCTTGTCGTGACTCGAGGCAAATCGCAGGCCTATCTTTTGTCATGCAGACATCTGTAGCTTTTCGCAAAAGGAGTGCATGTGAGCGCTTACTTGACTGGTGTGGTTTCAGATCCAAGGTCAACCTCATTGGCGTTCAAGCAACCGGTTCTGCCACGGCCACACACTCCTCGGAGGCAGAAACAAGTTTTAGCTCCACTGCGTAGTACGAGATCCCGCTTCTCCCCTGCAAGCCAGTATCGTGGTACTCAGAACCGATGAACCCGGTCGCGTTGGCGCATTCTGCTGGGTCTCCGGCCTCGCCGCAACAAAGTGTAACTAGATATTATATGCTTCTGAGCTGGTGAACACTGATTCGCAGTCTTGGAATTAATTGTAATTCGGGCATGGCCTGCTTATAATTGTGTGAATTTATAAGCCCTGAATCTAATCTCTCTGCCTGCCTCATCTTTCCTGCAGCATGCATTTCCCACGCCGCACCAAGCACAGAAGCCGCCAATCTGACCACAATGAGTGTAACAATCCTCCCACGTTGCGTGCGTCGCACGCGGATTGAGAATTTGCCATGCCAGTGCTTTTACAGTTGTGTCCTGGCCGCCGTGCTTCAGAGGTTCCTTGGCCCTCGCAGGTGGCCACAGCCACTCTGCTTCGGGCTTCTCTGGCATCCATTCCGCACGCGACACAAACACGAAGGTGGAATCCGCCTCGCCCAATTCTGCCTGGCAAGGCTTGCCGCAGCTTAGGGGAACTCTGCTAAAATTCAATCAGATCTGTCTTTAGAGCTTTTTGAGCAGCAGCTCCTGGCCTGCCGTACCAGCCGCCGAGTGCCCAAGGTTAGTGAAAAACCGACATCATGGCAGGCCTCTCACATCAAGTTTAGACCACGGCGTGCCATGCGAATCCAAGTGCCCGACCTGCCTTGCAAGTCCAGTTGCGTAGCTCTTCGTCAGCCCCGCCTACTTGACAGGAGAGTTGCTGGTGCCCCCTGGTAAACAGGGTGATCCCAACGAGTTTGGCAAAACCATCGGAAGCAGGAGCCAAGTCGCAAAACGCTGCTTGGCTGACAGTTGCGAAAGCTTTTGCCACAGGCAAGCTGAACTGCTGTTTCGCAGGAACCTGCACAGCATGTGTAATTTTATCCGGCACTTCATGAGGACGAAGATTGTCGAAAGGGGTCGGCGAGCCTCGGCCGTTGTAAGAGGCCCTCGCTGCAGTCGAAACTCGCGTTGCTGCAACAGCTGTACACGAAGGGACTCCGTCTCCGACCTGAGATTATACAGCACGGCAGGTGGCATTCCCATTCTAGGCGGCTCTCAGCGTCTCGCTCCTCCTTCCGTTCAACCTCTTCCGCACAATTCGCCTGCTCCTCCTCGGCCAAGCACCTTTGCGTCATCAAGGGCATAACCGGACTTGCAGGTGCACCTACGAAACATGCGGTGCACCCATTCTTCACAAGTAAGGTGGGCACAACCAGATCAGAAGAAGCGCCGCTGTCCAGCGTCTCATTTTGATGCAAATGCAGAGGCGCTGTCCATCAGCATTTTCCGTGCCAAGCGCCGAAATGGGGTTTCTTCGGCAAATGGCCCGTTCTTTAGAGCCGAAACCACAAGAGTGCCAGAGTCTCACGATCGCCAGCTCTCTATAGCCCAGGCCCACTTTTAGAATGCACAGTTAATTAGAGTCGCTTCTTTCCGAGTCTGAGGTCGGAACATGGAGCATTGCCGCAAGGATTGCCCATGCACGACTCTCCTAGGCCCAAATGTTTTTTTGGACATCCCCATAGAGATCCATAGAGAGATGGCTCGGTCCGGTCTCATGCAACTTGGAAAGCCCAGACACACCTTCCCTTGGCCATCGAAGGTCGTATCAGCCTGGAAAGGGAAAGCTGACCGCCTAGCCAATTACTTTGCTTGACAAAAACTGCCTGCGGCCTGCCTCGTTGAGTCGACACACGGTGTGCCAGCCTCGAGCCAGTCGCCGGCATGGTAAGCTCTGCGCTTGAACGAACCAGACAGTCAAGCGTCGTCACGAAGTTAGGACAGAAGCAAGATACCAGCCAACAAAAACCGAGCCAATGAGTCAAGGTGCCCAGAGACATGAAGTCTCCCTGGATTGAAGAGGAGGTGCTTTCCAGGGCTTCCTGAGATCACATCATTTGACGATGCCAAAGGGTGCAAAACTCGGTGAAAGAGCTTTTTGCCAGCAGGCCGTTGGCGACACTTCCGCAAGTCCCACGGTTGTCACGTCCCTGACCAGCGACATCTTCAACTCCTGGCATTACAGGCACTGTCAAGACAGCTTACAACAAAGTGACAGGACGCAGCGGAAAAGCTGAATATTGACATCTATCGAATCGGCCTTGTCGATCTGTTCGAGTGTGGAGTTGTCACCCAGCTTCTTCACGTCAGAGATCGACATGCCCTCTGCAGTCAGCTGAGTATGTCCAAGCACCACAGCAAACTGATTAGCTTGCAGTTCGACGGTGGTCGAATATGGAAATCTTGGTGCCTTGATGTCCACGACGGCTTCGACGTCGTTGCCAGGATCCTTGATGAGGACCTCAGCCGTCTTGCTACACATCCCGCTTATTCTGCGTACCTTAGTCGGAAACCAGACAGCAAATGCGGGGTTTACCGCTTCTGAATTATGATACACATTCCGCAGTCCAAGTGCATTTGGTACCACGTGATGGATGCCAGGTCGGTACTGCCTGGGAGCATCTTCTTCTGCAAACTGCCATCACAGCTACATGCATGTGCACGTCCAGCCCGGCCTGATCACCACTCTGGGTGGCGGAGCTTTCTCCGGGATCTCCAACACCTTGGCTACAGCCTCTGCAACTTTGCTCTGGTACCTGGCTGTGGCCGCCACGGAGACTATCTGAGTGCTGCATGTTGCTTGAGGAATGTCACATGTGGTTCTCACGGTCGCTACCTTTAGTTTTTGTTTGTGAATTGACCTGCCCCTCAAATGTCAGCATCGCTTTGAATGCATCTTGATTCATTAGATGCGGATGCCGGGGTTCTTCGATTCTAGCTGCAAGCGCGCAATATTCCAGGGGCACGTCTCCAAAATGAAGCTGAAGGGATGATTGCTGGAACGCTTCTTGAACTTGAACCTGCAACAAGCACCGAAATTTACAAGCAGAAAACTCTCAGCCCAGACATGCCTCGTCCTCAGCAGTGCAGTGACCTCGGTCTGCTAGAATGCACTTCTGTAAAATTCCATATTAAGTCTTCTCAACGGCAGGCCTCCGCCTGCAGATCTTCTTCGCCTTCTTTCCCAAAAGAGACGTTGTACTTCTGCATATACTGGACCTTGCATGACTTTCAAGCCTGTGGTCTGTCATGAGGCGCAATGCTCTGCTTCTGCACAGGTGTCTGTCATCGGCATTTGTGCAAGGTGCATGCCTGAGTGAGCGCCGTCTTTGCAGCACAGGTTTTGGCACAGTTGGAATACCTGCCCAACGCAACACCGAAAGCATCAATCCGCAGTCAAAGCCCCCGTTGCAAACTCAGAAGGAGCTGGCGCACAAAAAGTGCCAAAAGTTGCCCTTGTGCTGACGGCATGTGCGCTTGCATCCTGTGCAACTGCCAGAGTCCAACAGGCATCACCAAGCGAAATGCAAACCTGGCATTCTGTCCCAACCTTCCAGAGGCGGCTCCGAGGCAGGAACTTTCTTTCCTGCATCACAACCCGGAAAGCCTAACAGCCGCCTACAAGGCTTCTGAACTTGTCTGAACTGCTATCACAGAGCGCTATCGCTCAAGTTTCGCAAAGTCATCGATGGCATGGCCCGCCTGCCGCGGGATGCTTTCCTTGGCATAGAGACTCGTCGGAACGTCGCCAGTCATGTGTTGTGCTGCGTTACTGGCAGACCGGCGTCTCTCGCAGCTGGCCCTGCAATCGCCGAACTCCATGGCTGCCATGAAGCCAACCGAAGGGCAGCGCTCCAAGCACTGCCTTGGACCGCCATTGCAACCATCAAAACGCTCCAAACACTTTGCCTCCAAGCGGCTCTAGGCTTGTGAGGCCGTCAGGCTCCTGAAGGAAGGTTAGGCTGACAAACGCTTCGCTGAACCAAGGGCGTGTTGCTGGGAACTCAGAAGTTGGGGAAAGCAGCCACGCAGCCCTCAGGCCAACAAGCCCATAAGTTAGATCTATCTAAAGATAGATAGACAGATAGATGGATCTATGGACAGATGGATGTAGATGGGCAGATGGATACATAGAGTAGACAGATAGATAGGTAGACAGATAGCTAGCTAGATGGATGGATGGATAGATGAATGGATAGGTCGGATAGAACAGAGAGGACGGCTAGATTGCCGTGACAGATGGTTAGACAGATTAGAAGCGTAGATAAACAGATAGCTAAATAGGCAGGTAAAATGGATAGATGGATCAAACAATCGGAAAGACTCGACAGAGTATACACCCAAAACGAATGCAGAGCTGTGACGCATCGGCTGCAGACTCAGACAACCAAGTCGTGCAGGCAGGTCCCAACCTTCGTGATAGCATGGCTCCATTGAGCCAGGGACGAGTAGCGGACAAAATCATGAAAACTTCTCAGTGGCACACACAGAATAGCAGCACCAACATGTTGAGTTCTTGCTGTTGCCAACCTGCTTAGCCTGTCGTTCTAAACTTGCTTTCAAAGGTCTAGGAGTCTAGCCTGCAATCTAACAAAGTCTTTGCGAGCGTGATGGCACGAACAGGGCGGGACAAAACTGTTTAGTATTCATTAGTTTGCTACATGTCTGCGGACCAGCCCAAGCCAAGGCCCTCTTCAGGCCAGGGACTGAGGAAGACACGCGCACACAACACACGATCCTGTCTGCACACATCACTTGTTCAAACGCTTTCACCTGCTTCTTAGGGCGCCTTCGTCAAAACTGACACCCGAGACTCCGGCAGCTCCGTGCCAAGTTGCACATGGAAGACTTGCAACAACTTAGTGCGCCTTTGTCTACAAACTACAAACGCGTACACAGGTTCTCTGCCACTTGCTCTTCTCTTCTAGCTCGCTCCTACATCGAGAACTGAAAGGACTCGGCGGTTACATGTCGCCACGGTCCTCTGCGAGTCGGCGTGCAGCGGGGCACTTTGGCGTGCAGGTCATATCTTGGTTGAAGTCCTGCAACCTTGTCAAGGGCTCAAGCATAGGCGTGGGGCTGCTGGCGCTGCTAGGAGCACAAACTTCGAAAGTTGGAAGGAAACACCCTCCGAGTCTCGGAGCCTGTGTCACTGCAAGTGCTCAATTGCCTCGCGATGCTTAGGCCCCCCGCTGCTTTGACGGAACGACCAGCGTCGAAAACCGATCCTCTGGCGTGACTTTGACCACATGCACCACGATTTTCCAACGAGTCGCATGCCCTGCCGGCCTTCGTGAAGTTGTGTCTAGACAGGAGCAGCAGCGCTGTCGCCATCAAAAGCGAGGCCTGCAAGCTGAATACATACCCAATCCTTACAAGCCAGGCAATATGATGCCTTGTCTGACTCATGGGTTTCGGATGTAAGGCACCAGAAAAGCCCTGTAGAGGCTGCTTTTGCATTCTTAACCGCACTCTGTGCGTAAGATCGCTAGAACTAGAAGAAGCTACCAGTGGTAGACAGCGAAAAGAACGCGTTGGATCTGGTAAGGCACTCTGTGGACTTGGGATGACCTGGGCGGAAGAACACAACGACCCTCGTCAAATGTGGGCAAGCACAAACTGATCGACAACACTGCGCACGGAAACCAGGCTGAGGACCGACACACAAGGACACTGAGACAAGGGCTAGCAGCGCACCCGTGGTCATCAGGTATGGTCGTCGACCTTTGGTCTGCAGGTGCTGTTCGCACGTGCAATCCGCGAGCATTAAACATTATAATTGGACAGCTCAAGTCAATGACTCTTTGCTTGCCCAATACTGATGGTGATTCTGCTACTGATACTACTTACGACCCTAATAATAACAACAACAACAACTACTACTACTACTACTACTACTACTCCTACTACTCCTACTACTACTACTACTACTACTACTTCTTCTTCTTACTACTTACTACTTACTACTTACTACTTACTGCTTACTACTTACTACTTACTACTTACTACTTACTACTTACTACTTACTACTTACTACTTACTACTTACTACGTACTACTTACTACTTACCACTACTACTACTACTACTACT
>CAJNJA010038198.1:0-28483 GCA_905231915.1 Symbiodinium necroappetens
CCAGCCCGCAAAACGAGCACACGGATCAAAGCCCTTTACCTGAAGAAGACCGTAAGAAGCTAGCTTCTGGAACCCTGACCGTCTACTGCAAACCCCAAACTCAGCTTGCTCGATCCGAGCCATGGCAAGAATTAGTATTACTATGGGACGTGCCCTCCGCGTCCCCCAACTTAACCCAAAGCTCCGAACTCACGTCCGAGATGCCCTGGTACGGACAGGCCTTGTTAACTTGTCTTTCTTTCCTTTCGTCTATCTGTCTTGTTCTAATGCCTCTATGTTTCAGACTGCCGTGAACGACGACGGGCCTCGCTCGAGTGCGCGCGACGAGCGCGCGTCCTGGGCTTTGCAGCGTTTATGTGATGGTTATTCTCGGAGTTTAGGCTTCAGGGGCGGGGAGCTGAGACCGGAAGGCCCTTCCCCCCCGTCAGGGCTAGTGACATCAGAAGCCTGGCGACTTGCAAACAAAAAGGTACAAGTATGTTTCAGCTTGCAGCAAGGCCAACCGTGGCGAGCCTTTGCAACTTTACAGAGTATTCCCATCATCTGCGCCTACTCCTAGTGTCAGAGAGCACCCAAGACACCTCCAAGGCTCGCCTGAAAGCCTTTTGTTTGCCAGGAAGCGAACTGCGAACGTTGCTGGTGACTCGGGGTTCCGTTTTGGGCAGGGTACACCTTGCGCCAAGACCCTAAGAGTGACCCCAGTTTAGCTAAGCATCAGCTGCGACGCCTGCTGCTGTGCCTGAGCCATCTTATTCTCGGAGGTTTTCCAGAAGATGGTCTCCTGTCAAGGCGAACTTGGCAAGGCAAGACTTGGGCCGCTGTGACACGTGCAAAATCAATGGCACCACCCCCCAACCGTCAGCAGTCGACCACCAAACAACCTTTCAACTTTCGACCTCTCGGACACCACTACAGCCATCAAGATACCTTCAAGACTCCCCGGCCAAACAACTAAGCCCGAGCCTTTCTGGCCCGGCTTGGTGTGGCGTCTAGTTTGAGCTGCGCCAAGCTTCCTTTCGAGAGATTCTTGGCATGTGACAGATAGAAGATTGACTGGGCAGGGAGCTTCACCAGCTCAGGCTTACAACAGTGATGCCCAAAGTCTCAGAGCCCGCATCTTCACGCCAACGGAACGGCCTAACGACTCTCAGACCCTCGGAATCCCGGGTGGTGATTTGCTTACCCCGTGTGCACCTACGCTTGCTCTCTCGCCGTTCTCCGCGAGCTCAGCAGCGGGCTCCTGGCAGGCGACTTCGAAAGTGCGATGAAGATGTTTCAGACATGCTTGGGCTCGAAGATCTCTGTGCAAACAGCGTATTATTCTTTGGGACGAAAGGCGCGGAAACATAGCGAAAAGTAGCCGCGCAGCACCGTGGCACAATGGAGTTTGATGGCAAACGCTGGGAATTGCACAAGATGTAAAGGCAAGCTAGCACAAGCGAAAGAGCAAATGCAGCGCCCTTCCACGAATAGAAGATAGTCTGACGAGGGGGCAGACAGAGAGGCACTGCCATTGCAACAAAGCTCGACTTACGACCCGGTGAAGATTCGATCCTAGCTCTTATGCTGCGTGGAGCAGTCACGGTGAAAGAAATAACGACATGTAGTGAGCGATACAGCAGAATCAACAGGTCACTCTCTTGTATTTGCTGTCCTTTTCCTGTGCCAACGAGTATCATGTAGCTGAATGCTGGGTCTTGAGCATTGAATGGCCCAGCGGCCCCGCAAGCAGCAAGTCAACCTAAACCCTTCCAGCCAATTGACCCATCCCGTGAAATTCTCTAGCCGCCCTGAACTCGTGTCCTCGACCTCCTCCGGGGCTGTCAGCAGACTTATCGTCTCCTGCGCAATGAAGGGGCCTTTCTCTCGACTGCCATGGCGACCCTTGGCTGAGCCTCGCTGGCCAGCTGGACCGGCAGGGAGCCCCGGTGAAGCAAGACCTCGGAAAATGCCCACGGCACGCAGACACCTGCAACCTGCCCATGACCTCTTCTGCAATGTGCAAGCGGCGTTGAGGAGGTCGTGCTGCTTCGCGAACTCCAGCTCCAGATAGCCTTAAGAGTCTCAAGGGTGGCCAGTGAATGTTCGGCATGGGTCCTAACATCCTGGGGGAATTGCTTCCTTCCCTCTCCTGTACATCATGCCCGATCACCGTCCAAATCTCAAGCACATCACATCCACTTCCCGCGTTCTCTGTGTGTACCCTCACACCATAAGTCAGCTCGAGTCGCTGCGGAGCTCCCTGAATTGCGCCGCTGGCAGCTCAGAGACCTGCACAGGGATGTCCAGGCCCCAAGCTCCAGTACTTCAACCTTATTCATGGACTGCTTCAAGGATTGACGCCAGTATCCGCCCTATCTCCAAAGCTAATGGAGCCGTCAAGCCGTGATGGAGATTGGGACGATTGAACTTCTTTTCGGGATGTTGAGATTCTCTCTGCTCGCTTCGGAGTCTAGAGGTGGGGCTGAGCTGTCTCTGAACTCGGCGCTTCTGCACCCGGGGGTGTTGAAGTTTGAACTAAGCACAGAAACACTCCTCTCTCCTCTCGGCTCGGGCAGGGTCCCGTCAGCGTGCCTTCTCATGCAGGGGGAAGTCGGCGCTCATGGGCTTTGGCAGCTTGGGCCTGGGATGGCCTGGGCCTAGCGGGGCCTAGCGGGGCCTAGGCGCTAAGCCGGCTAAGCACCTAAGCTGGGCCCGGGATCCCCTAAAAAATCCGCCGGGATGTCGGGATTCAAGTGGCGATAAGCCGAGCTCGGAAATCCGACAGTGGGGGGAGTAGGACTGTACTCAACTTTCTCTGAAACTGCTTCGCATGTGGTCTGCTAAGAGTCTGCTGCGACTGGGCGCGTCATGCCGCAAAGAAGATACTTCACGCCTGCATGATCCTCCATGCCTCGCGCATGCTGCTACGCGCTGGCGCTTACACTCTGTCTGTTTTCGGAGTGCTTTGACTCGGTCGTGAAAGCCTGGTGGGCGGCACCGTGCAGTTTCCGAGGCTTGTGAGTTGCATGGTCGTGCGTTCGATATGCAAGAGCCTAACTCTTATGGCAAAAACTGTCCGCTGATATGCCCGGGTGCACAGCATCAGGCTCACATGCCCTGCATCGTGCCGGGATCGCTTTGGATCCAGGTGGGCGCCAAGAGATGATGGGCAAATGTCGACTGAAAGTCGAATGGTGGCTTGCTCCGTGCTTGAGAACTTGATGCAGGTTTTGAGATCTCATGAGAGTGATCTAATTCGACCGTGACTGCGTCCAGAACATCCACGATTCGACCTCTGCACACTGAAGATAGAGTTGTACGCCATCGGGCCGACGACCGAGGACAGAGTTTAGGCACCACAATCCCTTGGCCATCGAACTACTGGTTCGAATTTTCTGTGAAACGTGGCGTGGTGCAAAGAAGCACCGCCCCCTGTACGAATGTACAGGAAGCATTGCATTAGCAAGTATCTTGCGCACGAAAGCTTTGTGGCACAAGATTAGGTTGAACAGAGTTCCGTGTCAACATTAAAACCGGCCTTTTCAGTAGCATCTTCAGAGCATCAAATCTTGACTGCATTGAAGTCAATCTTCAAGAGATCCATCTGCTGGTAGAGCTCTTCTTGGTATCACATTGACATGCATGCGCTTCATCATGTGCAGTCATGTCAGTGGCTTATGGCGCTGATAAGCTAGGCTGGCATAGGCCAAGACTGTCAAGCCTGTCTGACGCATGGAGGATGCAGGAACTTGCTGCCCGATGCCTTCAGCCAAGTCACCCGGTTTGATGTGACCCCGATTTCTGCGACAAAGGTCTGCCACATGGGCTAGAGCTTCCTCAACAAACAGGACGTTCAAGAGGCACACACCAGCCAAAGGCACAGCAATGTCAGCACCATCTGCAAGAGATATGGACTTCGTCTTGAGGCCAGAGCAAGATAAGACTCGAACTCCAACCAGTCATGGAGGTCCAGTTCCTGTGTAGCTGCTTCTGGCTTCAAGCAAGAGAAAGCCCGAGAAAGGAGAACAAGGCTACTCTGGTCCAAGGTCTTATCCCTTTGTCTGGGGAGGTGCATGGGAGAGGATCTCCTGTGCAAGAACAGTCGGGCCCTCTCATCGTGGTATGAGCACGCCTTTACATGTTTCGTGTGACTGGAATTCAGGTGCCCCAACTGGCAGCAGGCCGTGGCAAGGTACCAGTAGCTGGAACTAATTTCTGAGGCCTTGAACCGCCCAAGAACCAACTGACGCCGGCGGCCAGCGGTCCTGGATCTTCTTCTGCTTCTCCGGCCCGAAGTGAAGGTACTCTTTGCCAGGACTGTCCAGGGGGCTTCCGTGCGGTGCTCAGACTCCAAGAAGCAAAAACAACACAATCCTAGCTTCAGAATCTGGAGCTGCTGTTCGCAACAGTGTTCGCCGATCCACTGCTTGCAAGCTGAACTATGTCTCTGATACATCCGGAACCCACTTTTCAATTGGCTGTTGTTTTCCGTACAAAAGCACCTATCGCCATCTCGTGGACTCCCGTGCAATTCCGACCACGGAAGGCCCGCCTGTAGTATCTCACTTCGTTTGGGTCGTCACCGCAGGCGATGGGATGGCCCCAGCACGTTGCCTTGTCAAGGATGGCGCTCGCGTCCTGCAGCGATGTGAGGCTGCTCGACCCCGCTCTTGTGTGCAATCGCGCCCCCGCGCGCGCGGGTGTGAGTGAGTGAGTGAGTGAGTGAGTGAGTGAGTGAGTGAGTGTGTGTGTGTGTGCGTGTGTGCGTGTGTGTGTGTGTGTCCGTGTGTGTAAGCATGCATGTATGCATGTAGGCCTGTCTGTCGGGGGTGATGGATGGATGGATAGATGGATGGATGGATGAATGCATGGATGGACGGACGGACGGACGGACGAGCGGAACAAGTACGTGCACATGTTCAACACCAATATGGGCATGCATGCATACATACATACGTACGTACATTCATACATACACACAATACACCCATGCATACATGCTTATCACGAGTGTATATACACATGAATTACGGCGTATGTGCATATAAAGTCTAATACACATCTAACATGACGTGTACTAATATGATATAACCTAGGGCGCAGTGTAACATGATATGTGACAATACATTCTAGCATACATTGTCACATCTTTATCATACAGTGTAATACAACATAACATAATATAATATAACATACCATATTACAATAGAACACAGTACAGTATAACTTGTGTATATAGTACTAAAATGTATGTATATGTAAGCATGTGCAGAAATAGTTCTACGTATGCATGCATGCATGGTTATCTGCATGTCTGCATGCATGAATGAAACAAGTATGTCAGCATGTATGTACGCATGCATGTATATATTATGCATAAATGCATCTGCACATGTACTTATGCATGCATGTGTGTGCTTGTATGTACCTGTACACACACATGGATGCACTTGCATACATGCATGTGCAGGTATGTATGCGCTATTGCTTGGAACCTTGTGGCGCGATGCAAACTTGGCTTCTGGCCTGCGCAACTTCAGAATCCTGGAGAAGCTTGGGCAGGTAGTGCAAGCACTTCCTCAGGAGGATCAAAGCTGGGTGGAAAAAACACTGCAGCTGCCAGATCGACACGATCTCGAATCTCATTGCTACAGCAGCCCTTGGCACCTCGAGTTCTGTTTGCATTGCTGCTTGAGTTCTTCACGGCCCCGGTTCTCCCGAAGCCCTGAAACCGAAACACTGCCAGCAAAGTGGCACTGTAAAGACGGGGTTGCAGTTGAACCAGGAAAATATCCAGTCCTTCTTGCAGTTTAGGAAATCACCTCAGGCAGCAGATACAGCAAATGCTGGATCAGGGAAATTGATTTTGCGCGTTCCACAGATGACCTTCTCTGCTCTTAGGTTCTGGGGCTCTTGAGAACCACCTCGCAAAATCCTGCATGGCTCCATGTTTCGTTTGAAAGCACGTCAATCTTTTTTCTCTAGCTGAAACTCATTCCTGCCGAGTTGCCATCCCTCGCATCGGGGCCCTTCTCCATGGATCCCGGGTGCAGAATGACGAGACAACCAACCTGCGGCGTCTTTTGTGGTTTTGAGATATCATGCTTTTTTTTCCCGGCATTTTGGTACTCGCGTTCGCGTTTGTCCATGCGCTCATGCCAAGAGGCTTGGAAGTTGCATGCGCAGGCAGATCGCAGCATGTTCGAAAACTGACATTTGTCTTAGTAGTTCTGCACATCGCCTATGAACATCCGCAATCTCCTCATCGTCAGCTGCTCCTTCCGTCAATACATCTGTTGTGCCGGATTGTGGTCATTGCTGTGGTTGCTGCTGCTGTGGTTGATGCTGGTTGTGCTCTGGGGTTCGACACCGCTCTTGTGACTGTGGATTTTACTGAGATGATCAAGTATCACTATCGTCATCATCATTAGTGCCATCGCCATAATCAGCCTCCTCCGCCTCCTCCTCATCATCACTCTCGCCATTTTCAGTGATCTTCCTTCATCAGCTCTTATTGTGGTCCAAAATGAAACGGCTGGCGATTCACATGGCTTCAGATTTGATATAGTGCTCGTCGACGCCCACAGCAAGCTGTTGCTACAAGTAGCGCCGCTGCCTCTACTTGTACTTCCGCGCGTCTGCTTCCAGCACTTCAATAGCCGAAGGAAAGTGATTGGCGCTTTTGCAAGTCCGTAGTGGTAGTGGTGGTAGTAGAAGTAGCAGCAGCAGAAGCAGGAGCAACAGCAGTAGCAGAAGTAGTCGCAGTAGCAGCAGCAGAAGCAGTAGCATGTAGTAGTACTGCACTGATGCGCTGCTGCTTCCACTCGCAACGACGACGACTGGAGCTGCAATTGTCTTCGAGCGTCCAACTGTCATGTGCCACGGACTTAGACTCGGGCCCAAAGAAGGCAACCAGCAGCCTCCGAATGGAAACGGATGGATTACTGTGCATTTGCTGGACATGCTCGGCCGCTGTCTTCACACTTCTGCATCTACCATGCTGAATGTCAGATTGCGTGAGAACTAGACCGTCAATCTGCCACGGACATCCGCCCCATACAGCTTTTCCGCCAGAGACTACGAGTAAGGTCTGCACATAAGTGGCGAAGAGAATGGCCCACTTCTGCCACAGCGGAGCGCCCTTCAGCACAGCACCTCTGCCGACACCAAATCTCAACCCAAGCTCGTGTGACGACTGTCGCAGAATCGATGTCGAGATGTCGAGCCCGGTTCGGCTTTGGCAACTCCCCATTGCACTTTGAGTCATCAAAGTACCTATGTACGATCTTAAGAAGCCTCTTGTCATCCCTGCTCCGGAACGCCAAGACTCTAAACTATGTACCTGGGAAATCGAGGCAGCAGCCTGTTTGCAGCTGGACTACACTCAGACTGTGACAGTCCCTACTTCATGCAAGCAGACAGTAGGTCACCCTTATTGTCGTACGGTCGTACCTTCGTTGCAAAAAAAGTGTGATCTCCGGCCTGAACGAAACTCCCAGGCCACCGCACAAGTGGCGACGGTTGAGAGCGCCGCTCCCCAGACGATCCACCTAGGCTAGGGCAAAGGAGGGTCTATAAGTAAAGATTCAAAAAAAGCAACAAAAAACAAATCCAACAGCAGCTCAAGAGACGTGCCAGGTGACGTGCAATGGCAAGCAGTGGTGGCCCCCGAAGCATGAACCCCTGCTGAGCATCCCACACATTCCAGTCCAACTTGTGAGTGCTGTAGAAGCCAACCTGGCCCCAAAGCTCCGGCCATGGAGAGCTGACTTACCGTGTGCAAAACGTGGCCAGGAGAGCTGATTGTACCCGGAGGTGCATGAAGCGGCTGTAGCCAAAGAAGAACACCGCCCAGGCTACGAGGCCAGCACCTTTTCCCGGCTTGGGTATCGGAATTCATGAGGGTGCTGGACCCCCAGTAGGGCCTGCTGCACATTTAGGGTTGCCGTAAAATCGTTCCGGGTTTCTCAACAGTTTTGGGACTTCAGGTGCGGTCCTTTGCCCCGATTCATGTCCCTGGCGTGCGAATCGAGACAAGAAGAGTTGAAGTGGAAGAAAACTGAGGCGAGGACTCTCCGTCCAGCCTGACAGAGCGCAGTCAATGCGCCCATCTGCCACAGGCTCACGGCTTCCAACAGCTCTTTTGAGCTCGTGGCTGTTCATTGACACGAAGAAGAACGTGAAGAAGACCCTTGAAAAGAGGTCGGCAATAAGATGTTGCAACAGCCTGTGCAGGCCTTCTTCCAGCTAAGCACCGTGCAACAAGGGGTTCAAGATCAAGTTGCTGTAGTCCCAGGGCAAGCCGATCCTCATGGACGCTGGAGATGCTCTGCTGCTACAAGACATGCAAACTGTGATGTTAGCTGGAACGACTCGACCATGCCAAAAGCGTCGACTGTGACAAAGCATTGCTCACATGCTTGTTTTGGCCGCTATGCTGCTTTTTGCTGTCACCTCGCATTGCCTCGCATGTTTGTAAACATTCTCTTCAAGTGTCTGTCCAGCACGAAAGCCCATCTCGGCACTTCTCCTGTCGTACCTTGGATACGGCTTGTTCAGCGCCAGTAGTGGATTTTACAGACTGCAGGTCGGTTAAATCACTCCCCTTCAGTGTCGAATGCATGCTAGGCTGAGCCTCGCCTGCGAGGCCAAGTAGCAACGATCGTTTCGGGCGACAGATGGCTGCAACCACAGTCATGGAGGTTGGGCTGAGAAAACAGCGCAGCACACATGGATCCTAGCATCGGCTAGGTGAAGGGGTCTGAACGCCTTTGAGCTTGCTCTTTCTAATTCTAATTCTTCCGAAGAGATAGCCAACAGGCGTCTGAATGCAAACGCCTGCCTTGTGTGACCTCCCCGCTCGAAGATCAACACACCTGATTGCCTCCCTGCCCAAGCTCCACAAGCACGAAAGCATCTGCGACATGGCATGTCTCCAAGTAGCTCCTTCAAGTTGTCTGGCGCCCATGGCAAGAGCAACTGCGCAGGCGTAGGCTTAGAGTGACTACGAGTAGAGTGATAAACTCTCGCCGATCGCCAAACTGCCCCGAAGCCTTCAAGAGCTTCAACAGCAGGTCCGGCAGACATTTCCAGACGTAGATGATCTGCAGACATCTCGCCCAGCAAAAAACTCAACATACACACACAATGCACGGTTGCGCCTTGGCGACCAATGTGACCTGCCGACACGGCAGCAAGAAACACTCATTTCCAACGGCTTCTTTGAAGCGATGCTGCAGTCTTCCGTGGCCTGCACATACTGCACGATGCATCCCGTGAGGTAGCCCATCCTGACGAGAGAAGGGGCACATCGCTTCTCTAGCCTGGCCTGGCTTAGCGCAAAGATGATTCTGAATGGCTGACCAAGGCTCAAAGGGCTGACGAAAAACTGGCCGGGAATCAGCATCAAATACCTGAACAGTCCGGACGTTTCAAGACGGGGGCATGGATTTTCAGACCTCGTCGCATTACGCTTGTCGCGCCGCACCCCCTCGTTGTGCTCTACCGGCTCTACCCAAAGAGTTCGCGTCGAGGGCAAGGCAGTAGCCTGTGCCAAGCTGCAGCTTGTACCCGATCTCCGACTCCAGACCCACAGACACACTCCTTGGACCGAGGGCATTGTCAGAGCAGTGCCCGAGCTAAAAAAAAACCTGCAACAAGAACTGAGTTGTGCAAGTCGAAGGCTCGACAGAGTGCTGAGAAACGCCGACACGCCAGCTTGGGCCACTTCCTGCCGGCAAGGATTGCCGAGTTCCGAAGCCAACCCATGGACCCCTTGCTTTGCAGCCCAGACATGCACGCTGCAAGCCGCCATGAGGCTCTATGCACCACTCATTGCTGCAGGGGGCTTTAACGATGCTTGAAGCTCTTACGGCGCAAAAGCGAGACTGATACCAGCTCTCTCGACTGGTTCAGACAACCTTGCGGAGGTCAGGCTTAACAGACTTTAGATTTACGGCAGGTGCTGCGACTGAAATTCAGCCCAGTCCGGATCCGTCGCTTGCCTGGGATGCAAAGCAAGGCAGATTACAAGCATTCAGTTGTTATGCTAGGTGCATAAGAAGCTTAAACGCTACGAGCACCCCGAGAGTCTTCCTATTTCTTCGGAGCTCCTGGAGCTGGAGCAGCGAGCAACATGCAATACGTTTTCTCTGGTCGTTTTATTTCGTTCATTCGCCGAGCTGCACGGCGTAGATGGTGAGCGCCAAATTAAACATGGTGTTGCCTGGGATTCATCACTTGCCTCTCTTGAGTTTTGCTGCCCGCTTCACGTCACAGAGGCAGAGAGAGGCGGGTCCCGGCATCATTCAATAAATGTTTGAGCCACGGCGCAGAGCGTGATGAAGAAGTTCACGTAGAACAACCAGATATCAGCTCGATCCTTCCCACAAGCTCTGTCTTTCCGTGCTAGACAGACCGGCTTAGTTCCACTGGGTTCATGCTGTGCAGCACCATGGCACGACAGGCTTCGCTTGCGTCAGGGTTGGACTCGAGCGTGAACGAAAGCAGAGGCTCCGCCGTCATTCAGGGCCATGAGGCATCATGTGCCCGATTCTGAGACGCTCCTGATGCGGATGATACTCCACCAACCTAGCATGAAGCGCCTTGCGGTGGTAGCCAACCCCATAGGCAGAACCGTAGATTTGACCTTGGGTGCCGTTCCAATCAAGAGAGGAAAGCTCGGCTTGCAAGGTTACTCGGCACGCACGACAGACACCGGTAGATGCAGAGAAACCTGGCATGGGATGCAATGATCATCTCAGGGCTGCTCGTCGGACCATAGACAGCTAGCTCTTCAGCTCCTATGTTAAGTGTTAGACTATTAGACATATACAGACATTTGACATAGACAAACAGAGCGCATCTTTTTTTTTCTTTCAGGGATGCAGGCAGGATCACTGCCGAGAGCCAATGGAACGGCTCGAGCGGCTCTCCGAGCCGCTCTGCAATCTCCAGGCAGTGCTGTCGTGAACAGTCAAAAGCAACCCAACCCAGAACAAAAACTATGCGCTGCTTTACTGGACCTGCCGTGGTTTTACGGAAACTGTGGGCGTATGAATTCCAAGTCCTGCAGGACGAGGTGAGACACCTCGTCTTGCACATGAACCCCCATATTGACAAGTCTTATTACAGTGAATATGCAGTCAAGATACTACATATATACCATAGCTAACACAGAGGCTAGCTCCTTCGCTCCTACCAGAGCAAAGGCTAGTCATATATATATATACACACACACATATTGTCTACACGAGATCCGGCTCCAGAATCCCATTGGTGTCCATTCAGATCTGTTGGGGTTTCTCTGACTCGGAGGGAGCCGCTCTTTCTTCCGTCAAGAGGCTGCCCAACTGCCCGTTGATGATGGCCATGATGATGCCATTCAGCATCCTGGGACTCGGGGCGCTGGCAAAAAACCGAGCGGCAAGGCTGGCTGCGAGGGACTGCACACTGTTTTAGGTTGCCAGGACCAGAGAACATCTCATACGTATGCCTGTAGTTTTAAACAGCTATGGTATGGTTTGATAGGCTAAATTAAATTATGAAATTATATGTGTATGTGCGTGTGTGTGTGTGTGTAAATATGCTTGCATGTACGTGATTGTGCTTATGTGTATGAACATGCATGTATGTATATATATATATATATCTGTGTGTGTGTGTGTCTGTGCGTGTATATGTATATAGACATGTACACATACATACAGACATACCAACATCATATGTGTGTATATAAAATTGCACTGGCCATCGTGGATTCCGAATGTTGACATCAGCGTGGTGTCGTGATGGGCCCACCAGCGCTGCTGCCGGCTGCCAAATATGGCATGAGAACATACCTCAGTACGCACGGTCTGCATTCCCAATCTATGACCGCTTCAACTGCACTCCACAGAGCCTTAACTACATCCAGGATCGCAAATCGTCACCCTGTGTTTGAGCTCTGAGGGTCTTCACTGCCCAGCATGTCAGACGATTCCGAAAGAGCAAAGACTGCAACGCGAGTTCGAGACTCTTCGCATGTCCAACACCCAACCGGGAGCTGTATGAGCTGATGCTAAGAAGCTTTGGCAGACTCTAGCAGCTTCTTTCCTGCAGGATGCCTCTGTCTCTCTTTGCTTTGCTTTGCTTTGCTTTGCTAGGGGTGTGAGGAACCGGCAGTCCCGATGCCCCGTGTTCTAGTCGCTTCCCCATCCATCATGTTGATGGGAGGGGGTCTGCTGCACGAGGGAGTCGGTGCTTACCGACGCACAAGGCACGGTGTGCCACCGAGGAGGCAAGTCACCCGCGTTTCAAACACAGCCGAAAACAGGCTCATGCCAACACTTGACCTTACAACTTGGCGGGTGCCCCTGCCTAGCAGTCCTGCAGCTGTATCCCTCTCTGTCGCTGTCGCTGTCGCTGGCTGTGTGTCTCTCTCTCTCTCTCTCTCTCTCTCTCTCTCTCTAGAATCTGTTTTTTCTCTCCCTTCTGCGCATTGAACTCACAGCCTCAAGGGTTCAAAACCTTCACCAGCCTTGACAGAAGCTTCAGCTTTTAGCTTCCGAAGTCCAATGGCTTCGTGGATGGCCTATCCGAAACAACAGCTCCTACCCCAATTCTACCAGAAGCCTAAACCACCGAGAGGCCCTCTGTTGCCGAGCCGCCTGTTGAAGCCAAAAACCAAGACGTTGATGCCCACGAACATGAGCAACACCTGCGTCTGTCGACGTCGCTCTTCAGACTTCTAGGGTCTCAGGTGCAAAGTTGACGATATGCTCAGGGAGAAGGGGTAGCAGCAAGCAACTTGCCAAAATATCGCAGTTCCTGATTCTTTTACGCTGTCGGAAAAAGTTTCTCCAGGCTTCGCAGGCGATCTGTGCACGAACACTCCTGCGTAGGCATCATCACAAGAGGCAGCAGGCTTTGCTTGACTCCGCGCCTTGCCCAGTGCTATCCTCAGGGACAGAAATGAAGCGTCACAACAGAACGATCCCAAGTATGGCCGTGGAAGACCTTGCGTAGGTGCTATGCGAGTACTGCCTTTACGTGCAGGGCATGGGAAAGCAAAGCGCGTCTTTGAGGCATGTGAATTCTGCACAGGCTCGGCAACAACAAGCAGTCAAGCAGTACCTAGCTAGGAATTCTCTTGGACGGTTGGACAGATTTCTTTCAGCCCGCGGTCCATTCTTTCAGCCGGATTGTCCCCTCGGAGACTGCCAGATTCTCCCAAAAGACATCTGGTGGCTCGGAATTCACCACGGACACCTGCCAGGCATCTCTATCTCCTCCTAGGCTAGTTCAAGGGCGGCCAGGGGACCTCCCCCGTACCGGCCCACGGCAATGGCTTAACAGTTGATGCCCTGTCTAGCAGCCTCGCATGGGTGCGAGGGATAAGTCATCGGATGTTTCAGGAACACTTTCTGTTTTCATGCACAGCCAAAGTCACGTCCAGAAGCAGACTACGCAGCCTGCGCCGAATCAAAGAGACTGAGTGGAGTTTCACAACGCACCGAGCCTCTATCTTCTGCGACTCGTACATGAAGATCGAATCTTTGGCTGCGTAAGTGCTCATGATGGCATCCTTCAGCGATCTTCATCGACTACCCACTGTCAGCGATGCAATAACAGTGAACAAGCTCTGATGCCAAAGCCCACTTTAAGTCTGTACATGTCTGTACTTGCAAGTGTTTTCAGATGGTGTAGCGGTTCTGAACACATGCAGGACAGTCACAACGCCCCAATATCTCTTACTGCTCTGCTGCAGTGCTGGTGCATGCTGCTGTTGCGACTTGCACTTGCGCTTCGTCGATGTCACTACTCATGGCACAGATGCGAAGGGACACCAGATCTCACCCACAACTCGTCGTGTCTTCAAGATCTAAGCTCCAAATCATGTCGTTTCACGGCCCACAGTACGGACATTCGCCTTGCACAAAACTCACCTGAGTCGTGTCCGGAAGCTACTCATTTTCGCCGCTCCTTGCCGCTGGACTTCGTCAGGATCAAGAACGCCTGACCTTGTGACAAAGCCAGTCCCCGGCCGCTGGTATCTATCCCAAAACGCAGACAGATGCTCTTTTCGACGTCTAGAGACTGAGCTCTACAGCCTGCGGACGACATCGAAGGCTTTCGCACGAACTCGCTCACTCCGACCTTTACGTAGTCTTGGCCAGAAGCGTGCGAAACCATGTGTGAAGCGAGGCCCGTCCAGTCTGCAGCCGAGGGCAAGGACGCTGGCACTCGCAGTGCAAATCCAACCTTTCCCATGAGGCAGTGGCCAGTGCCCTTGAGCTTTTTCTCTCCGTCGAACCACGCAAGTGCCTGTGCAAGGGTGTGTTCTGCAGTGGGCCATGATGCCCTGAAGTGATGGTTCCTGCATTACAAAACACTGATCAGCCGACAGCGATGCTACTGGGAACCCCAGGAGTCGGGAGTGGGGCTGTCGAAGTACACTAGTACGGCATAGTACTATGGAGTAGTAGTAGTAGTAGTAGTAGTAGTAGTAGTAGTACAGTAGTGGGAATACTAGTACAGTTGCAGAGTACAGCAGTAGGAGGATGACCTGGAGCCGCGTAGGGTGGTTTCAGGCGACCTCAAAACCTCGAAACCAAACCCCCGATCACTGCAAGAGATAACTACAGTACCAATTCAAAAAACGTGATTTCGAAGACTTTGAGTCATTTTCCTTCATCCTACACTCCTCCACACAATCCACCCAGGCCGAGGCCTAAAGTAAGTAGTACAGGAGAAGTGCCGCAGCTGAGGGTGTAGGGGCACCTAGATCTGTTTGGGGGGGTGGGGTTTAGAGGGGCCATTCAAAATCAAGGCTCTGGCCTCCTCCTGTTCTCTATCATGTAGTCAGTAAGATTACCAGTAACAGATAAGACTAAGCAAACCATCAAAGTCCGCCGGGCGGAGATGAGCGCATTATGAGGACGGTCCAGAAATCTAGGTCACCTACTTAAACTCAGTGCCGCATGAAGTACGCTTAGCCATGCCCTGCGATGCTGAGTTGGTCCCACTCGGAGTGTCACCGGGATTCTGGGAATTCCGGATTCCTCCGACTCTGCTTGCCTTGCTGCGATCTTCAGAGACCTGCTTCTTGAGCTTCTCAAGAGTCTCCTCACAAAGAAACAGCCTAAGTGCAACTGTCTTCACCACAGGCCAAGAGCATTCTTCTGATGGCTCTGGGCACCTTCATGGCATCCAAATGGTCGTCTTCCCCGAGCATGCCGCCTTTGACTTTCAGCTCGATCTCCGTTGCGCTACAGAACCTTTGGCACGTCGCGGCACCCCACTTATGGGAACCGTCTAGCATACTGTAGGTCTCAAGACAGGTCAATCTTTTCCTTGACATGCTGGCAACTACAATCCAAGTGAGATGCCGTTCTGCTGCTTGCGTTTTCGTCGCGACGTTAGGACTTGCTGCCGTCAGTCTGTTTGCTGTCGGTGAGAAGTCGCTCGGGCTGGGTGCTGTAGAGCAGTGACCTACTGCATCAGGTCTCAGGTGCTTGTCCGCGCTCCCCTCACCACGGCAGTATGCCCAGTTCAGTTTACTTCTTCCGAGTTTTGGAGCTTCCACAAGCCACCCCATTGTAGAAGGACATTGGCCGGTTAAGCTTCAGGGATCTGCGACACCGGTCATATCGAGATCGGAGAGATCCGAAGCCCGAACCATGAACGCAAGGACGACACGATCTCCTGCCCCTCAAAGTCCCCCCCTTTTCCGTCGCACCTCTCGAGCATGTCATAGACGTCCTTTTTCTGCTGCTGATCGCCTTGCCAGGGCCAGGGTTCCTCTGTCGGGACTCTTTGGAATGGGTCAGATCGGGAGAGGGCGGAGTAGTTTGAAGTTGCAGCGAGGCAGAGCGGCAGAGCTGTGATGGAAGGCGCAAACAAGCTCACCTTAATGCGTCCGCCAGCGAACAACAAAAGGACTTGTCACTGCGCAGCCTCCGAAGTCGTAGCAGATGCCTTGCACAGACACTGGCAGATTCTCGCTGTGAGGCATTCGGCCCCGTAGCTTGGAGCAGCTTTGAACATCTGGATTCTGGCCGACAACCGCCCTCTACAGTTGTACTTGCCAGGGCCAATCATCGGCAGAGACGAAACTGTTCTCCAAACAACAATGCTGTAATGATTACGGATGCGGGATCGGGGTGGACGTTAAAAGAGAATGCGGCCCGGCATTCATTAGGTTTTTTTGGGGGCCATTTGCCTTTTCGAGAAGATCCGCCAAGTTGCTCACGCCTTCGACCTGGCTCTCGATCTTCGACCTCTCGCGGACTCTGCGACTGCGACGAGAGTCGACCCTGGCTACTCCTTAAAGCCGACAAAAGCTCAGCTACTCCTTAAAGCCGCGGTGGGGCCTTGAGGAGCCTCCTACGAACAATGCCTACGTAGTGCAGGATGCCACCACCACCACCCACCATCTGTTTGGACTCTCACAGGACAAGAGACAAAAGCATTGAGATCCGAGAACTTTGCTTGCCAGGCAGCTGTTTGAGCATTTTCTCTGCCCACCTCTTCAACTCCACCTGCGAGATGCTGACGCTGGCGGATGCGACTTCCCCTTTTTTCTAGGCAGAGCTCCTACATGTGGCGACCCGAAGCTCAGGACTTTTGCGCTTGAGAAACCTCTCAGTCCACTTACACTCCAGAATTCCCTACGGAAATTATCTCAATCTGCTCCACAGCATCCTGAGCAGTCTCAATGTTCATGCAAAGCTTAAGATTGTGACAGTGTCATCGAAGAAGGATCGCCAGCCCCCGGTTTGGCCTCGTCTGTGCACTCCGGCGGAAGGCCTGGGGCGGGTGGAGTTCTTGGAATGATCTCATGGTGCAGAAATGCGGAGATGCGGGCCTTGAAGAAGCACGCAGAAGTCGCACATGCTCGTGCTCTCTTTGTCGAAACTGACAGGGCACATGAAATCGCTTCACAGGGATGCACAGCTTGTTGACTCCGGTACATTTACAACTCTCTTTTTGCCGTCTGATCAGAAAGCCGAACCCGAACAGAACACGCTCGGTCTGGATGTTCACAACGCAAAAAATGCAGAAAGGTATCGCTTGATCCGTCGTGAAATCGCGCCGACGCTTGTTGGTGTTGTTGTACTCTTCCCAAACCCACTGATTTGGAATTCTTGGACGTTGCTATATGCAGGGGATCGTGTGCCAGGCATGCGCCACTTGAGAAGACAGACATCCGATGCAGGATTCTGTCGAAGCTCATCTGGCCTTCTCGCAAAGATCTTCTGGCTGTGCACGAAGTACAGCGAGTAAGAGAAGAGCACCAGGTACCTAACAACCGCAGATCCGGACCGTCAATGGCTGCACGACGAACAGCTCAGACTCCAAGATCGACACAGGGAATGCACCGCTGGGCCACTGCTGGCTGCCATGCCGAACCCGCCCCTTTTCCCCGCAGAGTCACAGCACTCCCAACACCTTCGCACCTTGGCAGAGTCGGCTCGGGCTCAGATGCGACAGCTTCGTGCAGCTTGAGCATGTGCAGTTGTTGTGAAAGTTGCTGACAGTCCTACTTGAGAGTGGTACTACAGCACTCCCGGGTGGACTACCGTAAATCAGTTTCAACCTGTCTCCTGCTTCTTCTGCACCAAACACTCTCGGCTGAGCAGCGTGTCGCGGCATAGGTTTGCAGCTGCCTCGGTGTACACTGTCCAGCTCCTCTTGAAGCGGTGAGACCAACAAGGCAAAACCATGCGCGCTGCCAGTATGCACAGCTTCAGTACACGACAATCAGAACTACGGACCACTGCAACTAGAAGCATCCCCCTACAAGTCATTTTGCTGCCAGTTCTCACTACACACACACACACAATCACAACGGCCGGGCTTAACCTGCAATCACAGCAATCACAGTCTAGATTCTCGGCGATGACCGCGGGTGTCGTGTCTTCGCAAGTCCTGGGTCTGAGGCTTCCGAAACGGCTTTGGAGCTTTTAGAGACAGAGTGGAAACTCAATTGCAGACATCAAGCTTACATCCGTGAATATCGGCTACCGTCGCATGGCAGAATGCCTGGCACGTGCTGTTGGATGGCTCTACATCCTGGAATCAATGATTCGATGCTCGGGTGACCGACTCTTCCCTTGCCGAGCATCATCATGGGCGAGACAAGCACAGCCGGAATCATGGCCTCCTTCGCCTCCGTCTGCTGCAGGGCCTCTGCACAAAAAGCCCATGCAATCATCGCGAATGCTCTGCCATCTGCTGATAAACACGGGGGCCGCCGGGAAGCAGCAACAGAAAAAAGCGTGCATGCGTTCGCGTGCACTCGTCTCGACTACTTCCTGATGTGAATGGTGCAGTCGACCTGGTGCTAGCATTATCAGGCTTCGGCATCGATTATGAGGATGTTCCTGTACCATGAGTTGCTGCACAGTTCGGGGTCTGCCTGCCGAGGTCTGTTTACATTTCGTCCGCACCAAACGGTGTCCTAACTCTTCGCTGTCAAGAATAGGTCACACATCAAGTGCATTTCTGACTAGAGAAACGGTCATCGCGTGCTTTTTTCTGCAGACCGCGTGCGGCTCGCTTTTTCAGGCCCTCTTACCCCTGTAGTCCCTCACGGAGGTAACTGGAAGACAGGGCTGCTGGGTGGTGGGACTGGCAGCAAGACTAAAAGTGACTGTGCGACTGACAGAGAGGGAAGACAACGGGGACATTGCCCCCTTCTCTAGACATTTTGAAGATGATGTGCTGGTTCTGAGTCTGGTGTTAGGTTGGTGTCCTGAATTCTTTGTTCTTGCGGGCGCGGAAGACCTTGGGCTGTTCTGTTTCGAGCCATGTCGGTGCGGCGGAGCTTTGTGAAAGGGGGTCCAGCTGAGTCCCTGGAATTGAGTCGGTATATCCAACGCAAATTTTGTATTGTTCGTCCTCTTCAAGTCCTTCCATCTAGCGTCCTATATGCTTGTCGTCAATTTGCACAGGCTGAAGGTAACGCCAGGGCAATCTGTCGAGCTGCACGCTCTCTGCTATCTAGCTGACACGGCGACGGAAGACAAGCTGTTGCTGCTTGCTTGTGGTCCTTGCGATGCGGCATGCCCTTTTCTGTTGCCCCATGTTCCAGGCTAACGGTCAAAGATCCACTCGGAGTTGAGGGTTTGTGGCTCAAGACACTCACATTCACCTCAAGCTTCACGCATCTTCAAGCCGGGACCGGATTTTGTCAAAAAGCATCTGCGCCTGGAGAAGCTTCTCCGAACTGCTCGTCTCGGAGCTTTGCAGCACGTAACGAAGGCCGATGGAATCCTGAGCTGGGAAGCCCGGCTTCGTCTCCTTTCCCCATTTTAAAGTGGCACAAAATTGCAGATGAGGCGCAGAAACAATCCAGGAGGCAAAGAGCGTGAGCACTGCGACAGCGAAGATAAAACGAATGCCTGGAAGCAGACTCTTGTAAGGGCCAAGCTCCTTCCTTCCTACCAATCAGGGCTGAAATCGAGCTTCTGGTGCTTGGTGGTGGGACGCGGTGGGCTCAGGTGTGGTCCTTTTAAAAGGCTCTATGTACTGCATCTCTCTATTGACACGCTGTCCCAGGTGCCGTTGTAGTAGAGGCCCAGTCCCATCCCCAAGATGTTCTCTGAGGAAGTCGGCACCTTGCATCAGACACGACTGCAAAGAAAGCCGCTGAGGAATTCTGGTGAGTGTGCCTTTTGGGGTGCTCTTCCGCAGTAACTCGCAGAAATAAGCCGACACCATGCAACAAGTATGCTTGTTCGAGCTTTGCGACAAAGTGGGGGCACAGATTGGCTCTTCGTGTGCCGATGACATCCGAGCTGCTGAGAGCGGATATCTCCTTCGAGGTGTCTTTCCAAAGAGGTCCCAGCGATGCACCTTGCGATCACCACGGAGGTGGCACATGTATACTGTACTCATCTCGTTATCGCAGGCTGAACCAAAAACACGCTTGACGACCACACTCGCAAGGGTGTCATCGTTTCCGGACTACTGTGCAAGGCACCCAGCTCTCTCGGTCTTTGCAGGCGACCATCCCTTGTATGAAACTGGCAGCAGCAGCAGCAACAACAACCACCACAACGACGAGGGCAAGAAGGAGGAGGACAGGTGTATCGAGAGCACCTGTTGAACATAAAACATGTTCACGGACAGCTGCCTGGTGCCTGCTGCTAAATGTCGTTAAACATGCGATGCTCTACAGCTGCTTCTTTGCCTCAAAGGTTTCGAAGATGTCGCACAAGTTCTTGTGCAAAGCAAGAAGGAATTGCTTCACTCCAACTTGGCGCCTGGAGTAACATTTGTGCACAGGGGGAAAACACTGGCAAGTCCTTGCGACATTTTCTGCCCGTGTAATACGTAGTGTTTTCTTGTTTTACCCGGGTGATGCAACAAAGAACGCACGCCACAAACTGCAACAAGGCCAGATGCACACAACAAATTGCCAACAGACACGCCTGTCCCACAGACGTCATGGTTTGGGAATGGGAATGGAATGGATCTTGTTATGCACTGACGCCTTCATGATATGGCAATGTGAATGACATCCGAACAGATCGCAAGTTCCGGGCACAGTCAGCCAACAACGACTTCTTAAAGCCCGAGCACCGCCACCACCACCACCACCACCACCACCCCAAGAGACAACAACAATATCCCAAAACACAGGTTGCTGTGGCTGTTGGAAGCTGCCTTTGAGAGCCGCCGGTGACTTCGTCCAGCTTCGATGGATCGCTGATTGTCCTGCCAATTCTCGTTCCTGCGAAAGGGGGTGGAGGCCAGAGAAGGGTCCGGGATTCTGTCTGTTCAAGGTCTGCGTGCGTGCTCTTCTCGTGTTCCTAGGGCCTGCAAGGAGTGTCTGTAGGCACCGGTTTCGAGGGTTTCGGGTTAGGGCTCCGGTCCCCTGTCAGCTGAAGCACGAACGCCAAACTGACAGGCAATCTGCAAGGCAGTCTTTGAGCCAACGCAGCAGTAGCAGATGGCCAAGAGGATCAGCAGGAGGATCAGCAGGACCAGCACCTGAGCATGCCGAGTTCCACAAGGCTTCACATGCATGCAACAGCAGGAGAGCAACGATGAGCTGATTGCAAGCCCTTGCAAGCTCGACAGCGTCGAAGCTCAGCCCCTGGCTGCCATGACCTCGCACGAAAGTTAGCGGCAGCGGCTCTGGCTCTTGGGGACGGGGGGGGGGTGAATCCATGACGCTAGTAGTACTCGTAGTTGAAGCCCAGGAGCCATGGTTGCCCATCCACCAGAAGTCAGTGCGAACACGCACCTCCCACCCTGGCAAGTGCTGGGCTGGCATCATCTCGCCGTGCGTTACAGGGACAGCAGCCACGAGAGGAAGGGGAAGGCAAAAAGAAAACCGGAGCTGGATTTACACCCTCGACCCGAAGAGCAGCAGCAGCAGTGGCAGGAGTAGGAGGAGGAGGAGCAGCAGTCGTCGTCGTCGTCGTCGTAGTAGTAGTAGTAGTAATTTTGTAGGAACACCACCACGACCAACAACAACAACAGCAACAACTATTTTGCAATTGAACGCTGCGCGAGCGGGCTCTGCGCATGGCGGGCATGTTACCGAACCAAGCACTCACTAGGTGTGAAACCGATTGTGCTGTATTTCTCGTCTTGCATGCTGTTGCACAGGCGGCAGGAAGGACAATGCTGTCACCCACCACCACCACCACCACCGCCACAAAGACAAAGCTGCAAAGGCAGCCAGAGCGAAACAGTGCAGATTCTCGAACGAAGTTCCTGAGTTTGACGTTAGGTTTTGTTGTTGCCGACACACAACTTGCACATGTGACAGCTGAAAAACATATTTGACCATAAGTAGCGTAAGTCAGTTGCAGCAGGCACAGCGGCACAACCATGGTGATCCGCAACGACATGTGGCATCCACTTCTGGGTGACATACTCTCCACGCTCTTAAAACACGGACGTCACACAAACGGCCAAACGCACCGCACCTGCAAGGTAAAGCCCTCGTGACACTCAGCGCAGTGCGCGGGAGCGGTGCAGTATTTGCAGCCTGAGCGAGTGCAGAACCTTAGGTGAACCTACGTGCTGCAAAGACTGCGACGACTACGAGGAGTGCCTTAAACTTAGATGTTTCCTCCTCGTGGCTCTGGCTGTGAGAGCCATCACCGCTGCTGAGCTCAGTCCGGTGCCTACCACGGAGCAACTCGAGCAAAGGAGGTAGTCTTTGTCCTTAGAGGCATCTGGCTTCTTTCTGCCAGGCTGGACCGGAAACTGCTATCCTGGCAACTGAGTTCCGGACCGGGAAGGGTGTGTCCACGTTGCCTGAGCGAAGCAGGTATGGCGCTTCAATGGTTGCGTTGTATGTTCCAGTTTACTGTGCACTCAGCCTCGGCTGCTCTGTGGCAAGCTTGGACAGAAACAAGTGAATAGGGGGATGTGTTTTAGAGAATTCTGTCCTGAACATACTGCCCCGGACGAATCTGTTGGACGGCAGCACGACGGCAATGTGCGAAGCTGCTCGAAGCTTACTCCGCAAGATGCTATCTCTCCGAAGTGGTTGAATTCTATGTCACAAAGCTGGACACATCAGCCACAGTCGACAGAGCACCGAGGGTTTCAGACGTCGCACGAGAACAGGGAGGCAGCTGGCCTCAATTGATTACCTCCGCGTCATTCTCATCACGTTTCTGGGACGGCTTCCGGGGAAAACTTTCGCGCAGGATCTCATCATGTATCTGTGCACCGAAACCAACGACTCCTCTCGTGGACAACTCGCTTGCCTCTTCGTGTGTTGGATTTGCAAGTCACCGGTGATTGGACTGCTAAGGGAGTGTGCGAAACAAAATCGCCGCTGCCACCTCCCACTGCGCGTTTGACATCATTCCGGAATGCTGGACATCCAAGTGAAAGAGAAGGCAAGCAACGTCTCTTCGCACTGCCATGGACGGGACTGGACCTGCTTGCAGTCCCGGCTGCTCCCCGAGCAGCGGTGGGCGGCACGGCAGCTGAACATACACGGAAAGTGCCTTAATGGAAAAGATGTGACTTCTTGTGCTCTCGCCGCCTCGCCTCCGGTCTTCTAGATCTCCTCTGAAGCACGGCAGCACATGAAGATGAACGACATGACTTTAACGTACTCGTACGGATTGCCCCTCTAAGATACGACGCTCCGTGGCCCGAAGGTGCTGGCGAGAGGCAAGTCCGGAGACATGAATGGACACTCCTCGGCTCAGGAGGCAGAGAAGTTCAGAGCAGACCCTTTCAATCAAAGAGTTGCTCGAAGTAAGAGGCGTGATGCTCTGGTACCTGTTCAAGTTCCAGATTGAGAAGGGCACCTGTCCTGACAGTAAGACTCTCGTCCTACCTCTTCCGGATCCCACGACCATTCTTGTGGCTGACCCCGTGTGTGGTCGTCTCTGTCTGCTTCCTTTTCTGGTCCGGGAGCTCGCGACCGCAAGCCAGCACGGGAAGTTAGATATTTTCTAAGCAATAGCCAAAGTTTTCCGGTACGTACGAAGTTGAGGACACCATGAATTCGAACAACGTTCCCCTGCATTACGAAGCGTCATAAACAAATACGCAGTACGAAGCATTGTGCACAGACATGTTGGCGCAGGTGTGCAAGTCGTAACGTGATTGGGGGTTCAAGTCCTCTCTCTCTCTCTCTCTCTGGCTCCCTCCCTCTCCCTCAAGTGCTGTTTGTTCCTCTGTCTTCAGCAGCTTATCTTCTTGATCGGCGCGGCTCGGAATGGTGCATGCAGCCCATCTTCAACCGTTAGGTTAGGCCTGTTCCCACGGTACCAAGGATGCATCATAGTGACTGATGGGCACTGCATCTGCCGAAAGCTCAGGGTGCAGTTTGTGGACAGTCGCTGGTGACCTGGAAGTGTTGAGCAAAAACTTCGTGGGCTTTCTGATGGCAGCCGTTAAACAGGAGTACGCTGAGCGACACAATTTAGCCAGCTCTCAGCTTCCATGTTGATGAAATCGGCCAAGGCGCATTGATGCGGCTGTGGCATGATGTGTGATGCGTTGGCCCAGCTCATCAGGGTCTGCTGGTTGTCGAGCTCGGCCACAACACCACATTGACCTCAGCGGGCTTGCGAGGCATGGTCTAGAGATGTCTAGAGTCCAGAGTCCATGATTCACTTTCAGTTTTTTAATAGGCTAGGGTCTCCGAGTCTGCTCGACCCCGAAACCCCGCAGCTACCTGTATGGACGCATAAACTTACATAAAAATCGATGATCACCGCCAAGCCCCGATGCTCCCTGTCTCTGGTCCCAGCGGCCGGACTTGCCCTTCGATCTTCTGAAGACTCGATCCTGCACGGATGCTTCGTGAACAGCGAAAGTTGTGGCATCGCCACCGTGCCACACGAGAATTGGAGAAACAACACAGCGTTCTTACTGCGAGCAAAGCATCCAGGAGCTTTACAGCCTCAGGAGCATGGTCCAGCTGATCAGGAGGACATTGCCTGTGCCTGAACCCCCCGAGGCCGAGAACAGATCACCCTGGAGCCGAGGAGCTCTGGAGATCTCCTGCCACAGCGACGTTTGCAACGCGGCAGAGGGACCTCTCTGCAGGACCGCCTGGCCTCGATGTCCGCTTTCTCCCTCCTCTGGACGTCCTGAAGAAAGGGGAAGGCCGTGAGGTGCCCCCTTTTTTGGGGCGGTCGCCGCTCTAGCCCAGGCCTGCGAGCTTACGAGCTCCACCGTTGGGAGCTCCGAGTCTTTCTCCTGCGACGGACTGACGACGGACTTTCAGGCTCGTTTTATTTGGGGGCCGTGAAAGAAGGCATCTCACTGAGAACCGAGTTCCGCATGCCGCCGCATGCTCCAGCCCACACTGCTCTCCAACCCGAGCCGTCCTGGTCGGACAACACTTTCACCTTCGGCCGATCCTTCTCAGCCGCGCCAGCGAGCGCAGCGGCCTTCAGAGAGCAATGAGACTGATCTGACGCCTCCAACAACCTCAAGGTGATCAACTTGTGAAGGCCGACACGGGCGGTTTCGGTGTCAAAGTTTTAAAAGAAGATGTGAGAAAAGTCCAAAGACTCAGAATCGCTTGGGTTCCCAGCCGTGGCAATCAGAAGGACCCGCAGTCTTCTCATGCCTCTGCACAGGCTTTCTTTTTGTGCACCGTTAAATTCGCCGGATGCGTGCCGTCCCGGCCTCCCAGCCGCCAGCCTGATCCTAAGGGCCCAAGGCTGCCATGGATTCCCCCCTTTACTACCTTGAGAATCGAGCAGCTGGGGTTATATGATCTACTACAGTACTACATGTACTGGCCACAGACACTCCCACAGACTGAGACACCCGCTGCGCGGAGTTCATGGTTCTTGCAGCAACTGCTACCGGCATTCAGTCGTCAGTGTCTTTGTCAGGAACGGCCCGAAACTGAGCGTCATGCCTTTTTGAGACCACTGCGGGGTTTCACTGCTTACCTCAATCTACGTCTGTGGTGGCCCCGTCCTCGCGGGAACAACCTGGGAATGGCCTCACCTGTACAGTGCGCGACACCACGGTGAAACAGGATCGAGGGGCCCAAGCAGCAGCAAGTGCATACTGGCAATAGCACTAATCAGGTGCTGGCCGAGACGAATACGGAGTCAAACAGACATGGACATCAGAATTCAAGGCAGCCCGTCATGTTCTTGCCAAAAGCTGATGCTGTAGAACCTTATGCTGAGCAAATGTGCATATTCACAAACAATTCCGTGGTCCCGTCCAGGGCCCTTCGGAACAAAACCTGTGCAAAACTTCCGCCATTTCTGCGGCACTCATTAACGCACTTGCGACATGGGAGATGTGCGAAGGTTCCACTCCTTATGACTTTCACGTACAGCGATGCGCTGGTACATCAGGAACCCTTCCACCTGTCTCTGTCTCAGCTATGGCAGACGCTCCGAAGCTTCACAAATCACCCAGCTGCTTGTACCTGTCACGATGCCAACACAGCGGTAGTCTTCGACCCATTTCTGGGAAGCACTGCACATTCCTCTGCACAAAGTCAGGCTTGCCAAAGCCGCTATATGGTGTGACCAGCGTCATGCAGTGTCGCACTGTGCCATCTGCGATTGGACCTCCAGCATGACCTGTGCCAGAGACAAGCGTGTTTGAAGCGTCGTCGTGGTGGCCGCAATGCGTGCGGTAATGTTATAATTTTCTGCCGCTTTCCTTCAGTTGTTGCTGAAAGTGCTCCTTTTCCTCCATAGAAAGTAGTAGCAGCAGCAGCACTAGTAGAAGTAGTAGTAATAGCAGTGGTAGCAGCAATAATAGTAATGGTAATAGTAATAGTAATAGTAATAGTACTAGCACTAGCAGTAGTAGCAGTAGCAGTAGTAGTAGTAGTAGTAGTAGTAGTAGTAGTACTAGTACTAGTACTAGTACTAGTACTAGTAGTCGTAGTCGTAGTCGTAGTGGTAGTGGTAGGGGTAGTGGTAGTGGTAGTAGTATTAGTAGTAGTAGTAGTAGCAGTAGCAGCAGCAGCAGCAGCAGCTTCATGCACCTTTTAGCTGAGGTGGGGGGAGGGGGTGAGGGGGGGGGCTGATGACGACATGGTCTTCATGCCTCCTGTGGACTAAGGTCGTGTGGTTTAGGGTTGAGGGTTTCAGGTTTTAGGACTTTGGGCTTGCATTGCAACAGTCTTGACAACGTTGGGCTTGCACTGCCAGGGTCTTGTGGTTTAGGGTTGAGGGTGTTAGCACGTAGGACGTTGGGTTTGCAGTGCAACGGTGTTTCGGTTCAGGGTTGAGGCGAACAAACGGCCCCCGACCCGGAACACCTAAACCTGCGTAGCTGTGCCGGAGCCCATTTTAAACGGCAGTTCTACAGAGAGCCGCTGCCGAGGACTCGGGTGCGAGGAGTAACAGGAACCCGTTTGGTGAGTTCACTATATAGGATGCCAGTGGCAATACGCTCCTTGTCTCTGAGGCCACAAGTTGTTTCGTCAGATTGTTTTTGTCGAAGGAAGATGGATGTTGTATCTTACAAGAAGGGTCCGTACTAATGCAAGTCGACATTGTGGTACTACGAGATGTACTACGAGTACGACTGCTATTGGTTGCAGGGCTAGGCTTGTGCACGCCATCGTGGACTAACCAGCGCCAACTCTGCTTGTTTTCTGGGTTGGGGCTGAGGGTTTAGGCTTGCGGGTTTTAGGACTCTGCGCCTGTAGAGGTATTTACGAGGTTTGGGGGTTCAGAGTTTAGTGCTTAAGGGGTTTAGGGTTGACGGGTCAGGTTCAAGCCTTCAGGCATTTGCCAGTCGAGAACGGCTTTAAACATTCGAGAACGGCTTTGAGGGTTTGGGGTTTCGGTCAGCTCTTAGCACCAGAAGTAGGACGAAGAAAGAAGTGACGAGACTACACTCAGGAGCCTTCGTCATACGGTCGTGCACACAAGTCACGAAACTTGCAGTTTCACTCGCAACAGACACATGCAATGCTATTCTGGAGCATTAGCGGCAATACCGATGCTGTTGCCATCGAAAATTCAGGACAAAGGTTGCTGTGGACAAAGAAGGTCAGATTCTAGTGCTACATGACATGACGTTCTGAAGCCGTATTTGTGGGGGACCGGAAAGCGGTCCGTGAGTTGGCGGGCCCACAAGTCACTTTTAGTTTCAGAGCCCCGCACTAGCTCCTGTCACGAGGGGTGGCCTGGGGGGTACGACAGGAACTGATGGTTGATGCTACGGGATCGGTCACCGTTCCTGTTACGGGCTCCCGTTGTGGACATCTTGTTATCGCTAAGGCAAACACTCTCGAGGACTCGCACTCACCACATGCACCATCATCATCATGATCACCATCAATGATCACCATCAATGTCCTTAGTAACAATTCCAACTACTTGGATCGAAGCTGGCTTAACTTCATGTTACAGAAACTCTGAAAAACCCTGCCAAAATAACCCTCAACCACTCAAAACTACCAGGCGCCCAGAGGCACGCAACTCTGATAGTAGCGGTAGTAGTGGTACTCGTCGTCGTCGTCGGGTAGGTGGGTAGACAGGTCGGTAGGCAGGTAGGTGGGTAGGTAGGTAGGTAGGTAGGTAAGTAGGTAAAGTGGTAGTGGAGGCAGTAGCAGCAGTAGTAGCAGTAGCAGCAGTGGTAGTTTCAGTGGTGGTAGTAGTGGTAATGATTACTACCATCGATAGTAGTATTGAAGTAGTAGTAGTAGTGGTAGTAGTAGTAGTAGTCGTCGTCGTCCTCGTTGTCCTCGTAGTAGCAGTAGGAGTAGCAGCAGCAGCAGCAGCCGCAGCCGTAGCGGTTACTCGTGCTGCTGCTGCCGCTGCTGCTACTACTACTACTACTACTACTAGAAACAAGAGAGAGTATCGCAATCACAACACTTGTGGAAGAAACAATATCTGGACTCGACGCTGCGAGAGGAAACTGAACTGTGAGACTGAGCCTTAGCGGTGTACTGCGCTCTAACTACATAGCAAAGGTAGATTTTGGGTTTAGGGCTTAGGGTATATTTTTTTCTATATACAGACATATATATATATACATACATACATAGAAAGGAAAGGTAGGTTTAGGGTTTAGGGTGTGTGTA
>CAJNJA010038209.1:0-12692 GCA_905231915.1 Symbiodinium necroappetens
GTGGCTAGTAGTAGTAGTAGTAGCAGCAGCAGCAGCAGCAGTAGCACTCAGTAGCAATTTAACCGATGGTAACTGCGGATGCAGTCAGGACAGTCACGATGTAGATCGTTAGCCGGGATGTCAATGGCAGTGATGGCGATCGTCTTTACACTAGTCAGGATGGCAACGTGTCTCAATTGCTCAGTTTAGGCTAGGCTGGGCTTCTGAGCCAGACGGTAGGTGAGGAGAGCCCCAGCCAACTTAAAGGACTGTTGGCGTACATGCGCCTGATTCGGTTCCATCGAATTGCTTCTGCGGTGGTCAGCATATAGGTCAACCACTTAACTTTGCATCGTTAGGCTGTGTTGTTAGGGAGCCGGGCCCGGATGTGAGAATAGACAGTTTACGAGCTTTGTGTTTGACTGATTCTGCAACGGGTGGCCCGGTGCTAGGAAGTTTTCGCCAGCTTCTCGTACAGGGCTCTGAGGGCAGAGTGTCTTCCGGGATCTCGTGCAAGTCTAAGTACAGCGTTCTCTGCCGGCAGGGGCGACGAAAAAGCGATGCGGAGGCCAGCTTCGGGATGAATGAGCTTGTTTGGCGGCGGTGGTGGTGGTGGTGGATGCGGTGGCCGGGGGGGGGCTGATGATGACGATGACGGCGACGACAACGATCATATTGTGATTCTGACGAAGGTGAAGATTCATGATCAAAGAAAGGAGACTACTGATCCTTTTGGCAACCGTAAGAGTGATGATGCTCACCAGAGTGATGGTAATGGTGAGGATGGTTCTTCTTCTCGCGACTATGACAATGATGGGTGGTCTCAGAGCGGAGATGGAGCTGAGCATGATGATGCTGACGGTGAGGCCCCTACTACATACTACTGCTCCCACGCCCTTCCCAATGGGGCGCAGAAGTGAAGCACAAGTCGCTTGGTGGTGTATATCCAACTAGCGAGTCGTTGTTGGTAGTGTGTTGGAAGCTACAGGATAGATTGTGCCTCTCATTGTGCAATCAGACTCCTCCTTGTTCGCTTGCCGCGGTGTCTTCAGCACTTGCATCGCTAAGGGTTTCGCAATTTGGGCGTAGAGCCAGGTCCCCGATCTTCGGCCGCAGATGTCGCACTATATCCCGATGGAGGCCGGCCGTTGCAATATTTGCAATACAGGCGCTTCGATGATTACTACCACGGTTCCACAGAAATGGCCGGCGATAATCTCCACCTCGAGGATCGGAAGCCTCACGGAAAACCAGTCAGATCCACTAGAAATCCCGATAACGGCATGTCGAAACACGATGGAAGACGAAACCGACCCCCGAGCCTTATCCCCCAATCATTCGGCCTCCCATGTGCTTCGGAGCTCAAGACGCCATGGCGACTGAATGCCTTGTCGTTGTTCTCGGTTTCCCGCTGTTCGTCCCGGCCCTTTGAAAGGGGGTCAAAATATTTTCCCGCGACAACCAGCTAAGAGGGCCTGTTCAGTGCCTCTGTGGCCCTGCACAACCGGGGCCTACGTTGCAAATCCTGCAATCTGCTGTGATGTTGGCTCTTCGCTAGTTACACACCTGCCGGGACAGCAAGCCTTGCCGCAGGATGAAGGCAACATTTTCAGACGAACATTTTTACTGTCGGGCTCTCAGATTTGACTGCCGCTTCTTGCTGCTGTGCATTGAAGCAGCTGCACTCCGCCCTGAACCACGAACCGCTGGGGCGCTGCTGCACCCCAGAAAGCATTGCCAGTTGTTCACAACAAGGGACAGCTGACAACCCCTTGACGACCAACCCTAAACCCCTAACCCCTAAACCCTTTATTATGATTATAGTATATGATACCCCAAGACCCTATTCTAACTATTAAGACCCCTAAACCACCTAAACCCCCTAAGCCCTTGAACCCCCCAAAAACCTAAAACCCCTCTACAAAAACCGCTAAGAAACCCCCCAAAAAAAAACCCTTATAAAAACCCCCTAGCAGCTCTTCCAGCAACTTGCTGCAGCTGTGCCAAGGTTCGAGAACTCGGAGAAGCTCGGCTAAACCCTTCGAGCCCGACTCGTTGGGGGTTCAGGGTTTTAGGGGTTTAGGGCTCTAGGGGTTTAGGGTTTTAGGGGTTTTAGGGTTTTAGGGTTTTAGGGGTTGTTGGGTTTTAGGGGTTGTTGGGTTTTAGGGTTTCAATTCGCCCTAACTCGGCAGTGGCCTCCTAAAATCAGACCCTACGCGCTACAGGGTTTAGGGTTTATAGGGGTTTAGGGTTTAGGGGTCTCGGGTCTAGGGTAAACCCTCAAAGTGTAGGATTTAGGGCAAAATCCTGAACAGCTGCTTTGAGGATTGGAAAACTCAAGGAGGCCGGAACCCCTGAGCCGCCAAACTCCGCAAACCCTCAAGCCTCAGACCTTCCATGCCCTGAAATTTCTGAAAGCCAAGGAAATATGTGGTGGGGACATTGATTTCGGCAATGATGGTCACCACGATCATTATCAGCCTCCTTCTTGCAGATGAGGGTCGTTTTGACGCAGGCTAGGGCCGCTGGAAGCGGATCCAACTCTGATTGAAGTATGCACCTAGGAGTACCCTGATGTGCAGAAACATGATACCAACCCTCAGACCCTAAACCCTAAACCCCTAAACCCCTAAACCCTATACCCCTAAACCCTAACCGTGTATCCTTTGCTCTGAGGGTGTCTGTAGTCGAGCTCTTCCCTTGGGCGTCTGAGAGAGGTATGTTGAGAGCAGCTACTACTACTACTACTACTACTACTACTACTGCTACCATCACCACGACCACCGCCGGCACCACCAAAACCACCACCGTTGTGGTGGTGGTGGTGGTGGTGGTGGTGGTGGGTGGTGGTGGTGGTGGGTGGTGGTGGTGGTGGTGGGTGGTGGTGGCGGTGGTGGTGGTGGCGGTGGTGGTGGTGGTGGTAGTGGTGGTGGTAGTGGTGGTGGTGCTGCTGCTGCTGCCGCAGCCGATGTACAAGCAACCACTAACCCGCTGAAGCCGAATACAGCCCCAAATCCTCCAGCTACGCCCAAGGCACTGTGACCTTCGTCATGGAGTCGATGCCAGAGTTCCAGGAAAGGTCACCAAAGTGTCCCCTTGTCCAGAGAATGGCTTAATGGCTTTGGGGTTGAGCTGGGGGATTCCTTGTGGTTTTCAAGCGATTTTCGGGCTTGGTGTTTCGGGATTCCTGGCGGTTATCCCACCCCTTGAAACCTCAGCAGCAATCCCACTCAACAGCCCAAGGAACTTCAAGGACCCTGAGCCCGGCTTGTCGGTTTAGGGCCTCCTTGTGCCTGCAAGGTGAGCAGCTGCTAGCCGCTGGCGAGCCACTAACAGCGGAGGTGAGACGTTAGGAGGGTGAAGATTGGCAGATGTATGGTAGAGTCTTGTTCTCGTCATAATGTCGGCTCCGGCATGTGTTTTTCTACTGCCGGGTTTGGGGAAGAAATGCTAAGGCTGCTAAGGCTGTTTTCTGTATGCGCAGCTACTGCCCCAGATCGAGCCTGCAACACTAACTAAGCACTCCCCGCAGCACGAAAGGCCTGCGATTCTGAGAGGACCCACCATGAAATCACCGTGAATAATACAAGGAACCCTGGAAAGCTGCTAGAGACTTTGGTCAAGCGAGTGAAAAGCCCTTTATTGCACTATCTCCGAAGGCCTGCGAGCCGGTCGGGGGCCCACAGCCCTTCAGTGGTTGGGGAGCCCTTGGTGCTCTTTCAGAAATACCTAGAGCCGTAGTGGCCCGGTAACGAGTCATATGAAGGCTCCCATAGTAATGGAAGCAAGATAAGCACGAGATCCTAAACCCTAAACCCTAAAAGCGTAGATCACAGGGGTGCTTGTGCTTATGTGCTTCGAGCCTAGGCGGGGGAAGGCTTCTTGCGTGTCATCCTTATCAAAACTCACAGTGCAGCAGCCTTTGAGATAGAGATGGGGATCCTGATACGGCCACCAACACTTTTGACATGCATCTGCTGATTTCGACTTGAGGGTTGAAGTTTCAGGCATCAGGCCGTGATTCGAAGTGCGGTGCACCCCCTTCATAATTTGCTGTTCGTCGTGCGAAGGTTGGGATCAGTAGCCTCTTCCACCCCTACTGTAGCCTTCAGCTTTGTTATTTTGAGGTCTTGTTAAACTATAGATCCCTATTATGGCAACTTAATTGAATTATATCCCTTAACTTAAGGGATATAAGTTAATTAAGTTACCATCATAGGGATCCATGGTAAAATCTTCCCTTCACCTTGAGCACTCGAGGTTCCCATGGCTTTCTTTAGCCCCATCGAGGCGCAGGGGATTCAAGGGGCAAGAGGGCCTTTAGGGTTTAGGGTTTAGGGTTTAGGGTTTAGGGTTTAGGGTGGGGTGTAGGGTTCAGGAAAAAAGGGGTAAAAAGGGTTGAGCCGAGTTGGGGTGAAAGGTTTAGGATTGAAGGTTTAGAATGCAGGATATAGGATTTGAGGTTTAAATGAAGATGCTTAGGTTTTTTATAGAGGCTAGGCTTTTGCGATCTGGCCCCGTGTCACCTTGACTTTCCCAAGTACCCCTACAGTTGCTCTAAGGAGCCCTTATCATACCTTGCAGTAGCCCCTGCAGTACCAAGTACCCCTTAGTATAGCATCCTGTAGTAATTTATGTTACAATGGAAGGAACCCCTCATGATACCTTGTAGTAGAACCCTTATCGTACCCCCTTAAAGATACCCGTATAGTAGAACCCTTATAGTAGAACCTCTAAATTTTACAGAGCGGCGAGCTGCGGCCTTGAAAGGCGGTGCCTCTGAGCCTCTCACGGGTGCCTTGCGACGGCCAGGCAGTCTGCATAGCCGTTTTCACGATCGAATATCTGGTACGGCGCCTCGGCCTGCAAGCAGCTTTCGGCCGCGACGGCAGAGAACAGAAGGTTTCGATGAGGACTCGTTTGCGGGTTCATGCCTCGGCGCCGACATCTGGCTACTCTGGTTCAGGTTAAGATGGTTTGAGGGCTTTGCTTGAGCGCAACAAAGTCTTTGACCAAACCTGTGGCTGCCGGCCTGCTGAGGCATGTCATGCTTGATGGTTCGCAGGATTTTGGGCTTGAAGATGGTATGCCGGTATGCGGTCCAACTCAGGAAGATCACTATACTGCGCTACATGTCCACAATAGATTCTGGTTGTTGTTGATGCTTTTCCGGAGTCCGCAACAGACATTAGAAGAGCCGTCGTATATATGCAACAGTCAAAGTACTCATAACAGCTTACCCGCACAGAAAGTAGTTCTAACCAGGCATTCTCAGAGTGTCCCCCCTTATACTACCTCATGCTTCCCCTTCATGGTCCCCCTTCTACTGCCTTATAGCCTCCCTTTATGGCCCCCCTCTCATATAGTGGCCCCCGGCTTCAAAGACGTAGAGCCTCGAAGAGCCGGCCCTGTGGCGATGTCGGTGCCCGGGCTGGAGGAGGAACTCCAGGCAGCTCCTTCTGTGGGGTTTGGTGTTTAGGGTTTAGGGTTTAGGGGTTTAGGGTTTAGGGATGTAGGGGTTTAGGGGTTTACGGTTTAGGGTTTTTGTTGGGGCTTTGGGAAGGGTTGCTGGGGAGTTTAAGGATAGAAATAGTGAGGGATCTAGAAGGGTACTATGAGGATTCCATAAGGGCACTTGGGATTTTAGGGCACTTGGGATTTTTCTAGCGCTCGAGGTTGAGGGTGTTTCTTCAGAGCTGTGCCGTTCTCAAACAGATTGCGTGGCCAACTCGCAGTACTGGTACATCAGAAACCTAGTATGAACAAGGGTTTTGAAAAGACGCTGGACGGTCCGTACCGTTGAGAGCCTCATCCGTATCAGCTAGGCTTAGGGCTTTGCCCGCACATTCAAGCTTTGTGCTCTCGCATGTCTACTGCTGGAAACGAATCTCGGAAGCGGGGAGCAACTTCTTTCACAGGTTCGCAGTTCGCAGGTGAAGTGGTACAGAACCAGCTAACGGCTCACTTCTGACGTTCTCGACGGATGATTTGACATTATAAGTAACTACTACATGCAAACCATTCACCTCTCCATTTTACTACCTTCTACTTCTACGACCCCTAAACCCCCAAATCTCTCACTGCACCAGCAATGCCTCACCCCGCAGGCGGCTGGCCTCGAGCGTTGCACGAAGGCGGCTGCTGAGTGGTGTGAGCAGATGGGCCCCAGGGACCTGGAGGACAGAGTTTTAGGATTTAATATAGGGGCCTTAATAATTAGAATAGGGTTTTGGGGCCCACTATACCATATTTATAATAAGGAACCCCCAAAAACCCTATTCTAATTATTAAGGCCCCCCATATTAGTTGTTTAGGGCTCCTCTTTGTGTGTGTCGAGTCGAAGAGCTCCGAACCACCGAAAGGAGAACCAAGCCAAACCCTAACAGCTGGAAGAGCCCATAAGCAGGCCCATTCTAGGAGGCCGTGTGGTCTGATAGCCCTTCTGGTAGCCCTTCTGGTAGCATCTATATCTATATCTATATCTATATCTATATCTATATCTATATAGATAGATAGATAGATAGATAGAGTAAGTGGCGACCGAGGAGATCGGCGAGCCAGACGTTTTTCCGGAGTTTGCCGACGCTCTGTCCCTGAGGCCCTTGGAGAGAAAGCGCCTTCTGAAGGGGATCCAGAAGGCGGGAATGGGGGGTATATCGGTTTAGGGTACATTATATCGGTTTTTTTTTCGGGTTTGGGGTTGAGGGTATATAGGGCTTAGGGTACATAGGGTTTCAGGCCTTAGGGGTTAGGCTGTAGGGTGGACGGTAGGCAAGTCTTGATGCTACTGATACAAGGCCCACCCTTTTTGAGGGGATCCCTATTATAGAACCCTATAGTAGTACCCTATAATAATAGTACCCTAGACTACACCTTAAAGGATATGATGGAACCCTCTCTGCGACCCTAAACCCTAAACCCTGCGACCCCTTTAAAACGGGGGCCCTGAAGGCTTCGGGTTCCGGCGGCTACCCGGCTGCAGTGCCCGCAGCGGCAGCGAAGATGCCGGGAAACCTCGGCCCGGGCCCTGCGATCTTTGTGAAGAACACCTTTCTGGAGACTTGGGGGGGTGGGGGGGGAGGGGGATTTTGAAGAGCATTTTGGGTTCTGGTTTGGGTTTTTGGGGGCGGTCTAGGGGTGCTGCTGTTGGGCCGTGGAGTTGAAAGCTTCCGTAGTTTCTGTTGCAGTGGCCACGAAGGAGATGGATAACAGCGAGGCCACTGCGGGCCTGCCGCGGTCGAGCACCACACCGGCACCTGCTTCAGCGTACGATGATGGGGAAGAGGGTGCCGAAGATGATCCAGAGGAAGATCCCGAGGAGTCGGAACAAGCTGAAGCGCTCAGCAATCCCATCTACAAGACCATGACATTCGATGCTTGGGAGTCAGGGAATGCTTGGGACTGGATGTACAAACAAGGAATGGAATCCCAGGAATCCGCACAGGCTCCGACAGATCCGAAAAGCGTCGAGAGCATTCCAGAGGAAACACCTGTCATGTCCGGTGCCGTTGGAATGATGTTCGTCCCGCAGGAGGCCATCCTAGGGGTAAGGAGTTTAAGGCCAAGGACAGCTAGGCCAAGTTTGAGCAGCGAGAATTCGCTTGCTCCATCTACTCGCCATTTTCGGATCCTGTACCAAAGCCTCGGGTTACGACCAGATGCACCAGTTCAACGTTTCATGTCCCGTTCAGGTGATGCCAAGCTATGCAATGGCGGTACCTCCTCCGGAGATGTGCATGCCCGGCTGCTTCGCCGTTCCCATGGACCCGTTTTCGCGATTTCCAGGGGCCATGGACAGCATGCCCCCGGCCTTGGATGGTTCCGTCTCCACCATTGCCGTCACGACGACTGCCGACAACAACAGAGCACAGGTTTTACAGCGGGCCTTCAGCGTGAGCAGCAACGTCTACCGCATCCGGTGGACCGTGGATGCCCGGAAGCTTCGGAGCACCGACAAGGAGGCCGTCTCGCCGCCCTTCGACCTCACCTTCGCCGGCGGACAGCCGGTTCCCTTCAAGACTCTCGGCTTGCTACTGCACTCGCCCCTGAGCAACCGTGAATGATAGCAATCCTCAGGATGATCTTGCGTCCCCGCGTGGTCGCGCAAGAACGAGGTGGGGCTTCCTTCCGGAGGCCCGGGGGCCTTTAAAGTTTAGGGCCCATCCTCTAAACGGCTAGTGTTTTTTGTTGCCGGTCTGGTGGTTCTTGCCGACACAATTCTTGCTGGCAGTGGGTGAGTTTTCCTATGTGTTCTTTTGACTCGATCCACATTATTTCGGGCCTTCCGTATCTGTGTCATTCGGTCCCCATGCCTGTCCGCCTGTCGATTGCATAGTGTGAGTGTAGGGCGTAGGGCTTCCCGTATGGCTTTGGTCCAAGCGCGGCGATGCACAGAGTAGCAGGATCCTGCTTTCCAGTCAACCTGACTACAAAAGACGATGGTGATCACGACAACTGCTACAGGCTGCTGCAGCAGCTGCAGCTGCTGCTGCTGCTCGTGCTGCTTATCCTCCTCCTCTTCCTCGGCCTACTCGTCGTGCTCTACTCTACCCTACGCTACTCTACCCTACTCGGCTCTGCTTTACCACCGCCACCACTGCCTACTGCCCTACTCCTGCTACTGCTAACCACGATCTCCGACCTGCGAATCAATCCACTGTATACTCACTATACGGCGACGCCCAAAGCCGCCGCCAACACTTCTGACCACCAGGTCGCGTGGTCGAGGGAACATTCAGCTGCGGTGCATGGCAGAGTCCGACGCCGCGGCGAAGCCCGTAGTGACCTTCCGGCTTTTGGTGGGCAGCGAGAAGGTGGGGGGGAGGGGGGGAGTTCCGTGGGTCTGTTTTCCAGCAGACCTGCTAGAAGTAGCAACCTAAACATACCTAATTAAACCATAAGTCGTAGCGCCTAAAACCTTAAACCCTCTTAGGCCTGATATACTGTGATCTACCCAAACCCTAAATCTCTAACTCCCAGGCTTCAGAGTAGCCTCGCTTGAACTGGATTCGGGAAAAGCAGGCGGCGAAGCAGTTGAAGCCGCGCGGCCCAGTCTCACACGACTTCTCCGAAAAGAACATCTGTGGACTTCCGCCCGGACTGCTGGCATGTTGGGGTTTCGGTTTCTGTCACATTTTAGGGGTCCGTATGATAGGGCTCCTACCGTTATAAATCCTTCTGAGGCTTCCCTCTTTGTTTATTTCTTCAGTAGGGTCGGGTCGGTGTGGAGAAGCACATTGGCAGTTCTCTAGGTCCTTTTTATACGGGTGCCGTACTATATTGGGGACCTGAAAAGGTACCCTAAGTGAACTACCCACATGGTAAGCTGCAGCTGTCGGCCGGAGAGGCACGCGGAGAATGAGGGAAGTCCCCTTCTACGCCTGCCAGCCACGAAGCCATGCATCTCAACTCCAACGTTCCAGCGCCCTTCCTGCGACTGCATAACCCTAGACTTGACCCTCTTCTCTTATGAACCCTCTAAGCTCCAGAGTCCCTGAGAATGAAGAGAGGACAAGACGACTGGGATTTTGGAAAAGCCGTGGACGACCAGACGCAGACCTTCGTAGTATGCCTTGAGATTCTATCCGGCTCGTAAACCCAAGCTCAAGCGGGCAGAGCTCATATAGGGCTCGGCTCATGGCTGTGAAGGCTTCGGGTGAGGGGGCACCACATTGTGAACGACCCTTAGTTCCAGTGCCCATGTGCTCACCATCCTGAGCGATTTCAATATCTACGGTCTGCGGAGGTTTCCCGAGAGAAGTGTCTGCAAAGGGTCGCGCATGTTCAGAACAAAGAGCACAAGCTCTGGCGCCTCACATGAAAACTTGATCTGCCGACATTTCAAGGTGAAGGGAAACTTTGCAGACCATAGCTACCGAGCCGATGAGGCGTCATGAAAAACTCCTGCTGCCCTATATACTTAATTAGGAAACCTCATGCCAAAGGTTGCAGCCTTGTTGTTCGGGCCTTGACGTTTATGTTCATGTTCGTTTGGTGGTTCGGAGGTCTCAAACTTATCGGAAGATGTCATCTTGGCCCTTGTGCCCACTAAGTCCTACTTAACCTCAAACCCGAAACCTTACCCCTGCACGTATTTCTCCGAACCTTGCGAGATCTTCAAGATCGGATTTGACTTCGGATTCTTTCCACGCCTCGTCGTGCCGAGGATATGTACGTCGTGTACTGAGCCGAAATTTGGCTCAAGCGGCTGCTTGGATCAAAGTAAGACTAGTAAGAGCAGTGATGGTCAGCATGGGGTCGCCACTGATCTTCGCTGCTGCTATAGCCCGTTCCCACTGCGTTGTTTCTTGTCGCGTCGGTTTGCTCTTTCATTCTTGTTGTCACATTGTTTGCTGTTTGGCCGATACCATTTTGATTGCATTCGTCTTGTCATGATGATGATTGTTAATCTTCGCTGCTCGTTTGACGGCACGTGCGGGGAAAGGTCTCGTTGAAGCGAGCGGGGTAGGAGTTTGACAGCCGTAATTGTGTGCAGACCCCTCAACCCCAAAGCCGAAACTTGTAAAGCCCCAAAGGCATCCAAAGGCGGCTCTTCCCAAAGCTCTGCATGTCAGGCTGCATCAGGGCAGCTTGCTACGCAGGGCCCTCAGTGCTGAGATGGACTGAGTCTGCGACTGCCGATCAAGCCCAACAATGAATCTCAAGTTCATTCGTGAAAATTGCCCGTGCTTTATTTCAATGCCTTGCGGTGCAAGCATCAGGTAGCCCGACCATCCTCAGATTTTTCTTGCCTACAGTAGGCCTTGCAGGCAGACATCTACTCACCGCCCCTGTGGACCTCAACGCCCTGTATAGCCCTAAGGACCTTAGTCTGGGTTGAGAGTCCTCCAAGCGTTCCAAGATCTGATTGGACCAGAAGCGACCAGAAGTGTGACTGCTTGATCCCTAACCCTCCAGGTACCTACTATATAGGGCCCTAGGGGCTCTAGTACCCTATATAGTAGGTACTTGGGGGGTTAGGGAATGGTTTTAGAGTCACATTCTGCACACATTCGCCCGCGGAGGCTTCGACGACATTGAATTTGATTGACTTGGCTGCCATCGTGCCCTGGCATGGTGATTTCGGGGGAGGGACCTACTTGTAGTTCGGATCCTGAGCCATCTGAGTACACCCCTTCGGTTGATGATATAAATCCTGATTATGGGTCATGCAAGATTTATATCATCAACCCTATGTCAGTGCATCAAAGCTGTAGCCCTCTAAACCTTTAAAAAAGATGAGAGCAGAGAGCCACAAAATATGAGGGTGGTTAGCGAAATTAAAGTCCCTTTTAGGGTCCTTTCTTAAGGGGTGTCGCATGATATTTGGGATCTAAAAGGGGCGCCCAATTTAGAGAACTACCCATACATAAGATGTACTCGTTGAGGTTCCCTTTTACGTCGGCATCATGCTTGGAAGCGAGTCCGTCGGCGCTGTGCGCATTCTGCGGCCGCTCGGTATCCACTGAGGCCTTCTTGCGCATGCGACTGCAGCTGCCTTTCTAGTACGCTTTGCCACTGCTGAAAGATTCAACAGCATGACTCATGAAGCTTTTCGAAGATTGTGAAGGCTTTCTTGGGAGCTGATATACAACACTGTCAGTTGGCGTTCACGGCATCTGGCTGGCGTTGTCCAAGACGAAGCTTCATCACAAATAAAGCTAATCATGGTCTCCATTTCTCTCACGAATCGGGTCTGCAAACACAGCTTCGCCATGTGAGCTCACGCACAGAACAAATCTGAGTTTGGTCCTCATGAGCCAGCGCAAGCAGAACCCGAGGCTCATGCGCGTGCTGCGCTTGCTGAAGTTGCTCGGCCGAAGGCAGAGAGGCTCTGGGCACGTGCAGTGGGGCTGCGCTGGGCCCGTTGCCGGATTCAGAGTGCTCAGGTTCTGCCCGCTTGGTGTTTCGCGACTGAGTCCAAGTAATTTCCTCGAGTGATTATTTCCCTACAAAATGCATGTCTTGAAGGGAATACTCGCTCGTACCACTAAGAGCAGTGTAACAATGATGTGGGAAATAGTAGTAACAAATAAAGTGAAGAGCCGTAGAACCTTCTTTTTCTGCTTCTGATAGTCAGCGAGAATCCCTGTCCCTAAGCTTATTTGGGAATTCTGTGCCTGAACAAGATCCAAAGTGAGGCTGGCTAAGCATCATCCTGGAATCACGCTTTGCGTCGAGGCTCGAAGCACAGAAGGGCATTTGCCATCAGTTGCTACCTAGAGGGTCGTGCTTCTACCCCTTTATCAGTCAGGGTACCAAAGCATGGTGAACATCCCGGACGTATAGAAAAAGTGGGAACCACGATTAGGTTTAGACTCCCTCGAGATGTTGGAAAGTTTCGAAGGAGAGAGTCATTCAAAGTCGGAGGCACGTCAGGAAGTCAAGGTGCATGAGGCGTTTGTTGGCAAGACAGCGACGGTTGGGTGTTGTGTTAGTGGAAGATTTAGGAATGACCCCTGTGAAACTTGAATGCCAGGCGACAGTCGAAAGCGGCGTGCCTTTGGCCGTCCTCATGCGCCTTTGCCTGCAACTTGAATGCTTGAGGCTGCGTGCCAGCTGCGTATTAAGACAAGTCTGATGAACAAGAGGAGGATGACTGGATACTGATATAAGAATCTGACGTCATGATCGACTAGAAGGATGAGACTCACTAGCCATGATGAGAACGAGGGTCGGGTTCAAGACGATGGCGCGGGGGGGGGGGGGGGGGG
>CAJNJA010038209.1:12742-23431 GCA_905231915.1 Symbiodinium necroappetens
ACCCGGAACCCTAAACCCTACACCGCCTAAACCCTAAACCCTAAACCTTTGAGCAGTCGGCTTCTGGTCGGAGGACTTAAAAATTGATCTTGGTGGCCTCTTTGAAGCCGAGAGTTCCCAGGGCCTGGCCCAACTCCCACAGTGCAAGGAGGGGGGAGCGAAGGCACCTGAATTCCTACTGAAAGCAACTCAAAGCAATTTGGGCACGATGCCAACAATGCCCACAGGTTCTTTAACATCATCTTCGGAGTGATCTTTGCCTCCGTGATCTTTTACTTCGAAGGCCGAGAGCCAGACATGCACAGGTCCTGCCAGAAAATGAGGCAAGCAAGCCGGGAGATGTCTGTGGGAAGCTCGAGACCCCAAACAGCTGAACTTTACGGCAAACCGTGAAGCCCTTGTACCGATGCAGGCTTGAACTTAGCGGCCACTTTTCGAGGTCCCATAAGGTATATGCGAGGCCAATCATAAGTCTTTAGACAGAGGACAGCGATAAGTTTCGCCTTTCTCTCAAACAGCACGAGGGGCCTAGAACGGGTATGTTGGGGCATGACAGCCCGGGGTGACCGAGACTAGGTATGAAAGTCCCGCAACACACAAAAGTCCTAGTGCCCAAAGTGCTCCAACGCCCACTCGGACAAAGCAACAAGTATAGGCATCCGCACACATGTTATCATGCATCATGTTGTAAACATGCAAAGACATAAACAAATAAACAAATCCAAAACACACACACACACACTCACACACACACACATATACACATACATATATATGTACATACACATAGAGAGAGAGGGAGAAATGGAGAGAAAAAGAGAGAGAAAGAGTGTTTCGCCAGGCTCCGAATTCTCCGTGGACGACCAGTTCCTGCAAAATGGCTTCCCACGAGGCCAAGTCGAGAAGGTAACAGACTTTTTTGGGGCATGCACTGCTAACGGCTCTATCTTGTGGAATAGGGAGTTTGGTCAGACCAGGTATGCTCTGCGAAGCACGATTTCGTGTGCGGCAGTCTATAATTTCAGGTATAGTGCTGCCGATAAAAGTCAGTTGTTCATCCGGCTCCGGTAACCATGAAGCCGTTTCAACACTCAAAGGCTGCGGTGACATGAACAGAAAGTTGGATCCGCCGAACTCATGACAGTGCTGTACAAATGAGAACGGTAGTTCTGTCTTGCTGATAGTTCCAATCCTTCAACAAACATGCAGACATGATGCAGGTCAAGAGTACTTGCACTACTGTGACTTCTTAGGGTCACTATCATTGTGCGCACTGTGCTCCTCGGGAGCCCAGCCTTGCAAAGCGTTGCAGGATACAAAGTGCTGTACAAAACATGTAGGGAGGGGGGGGAGGGGGGTGGGGAGTTCCAGTCCACTTCCGCCAAAACTGGCACATAGGAGAATGTAGGGTTGGACATGCCGTGGGTATGTACGCTTCTATCCGCCCGACGTTCATCAAAGAGACCTCAACGATGCTGAGAATTGCACGCAGAGGTCCCGTGAAGTTCGTAAGCTCGGCCTGTCATGAAACCAGTGCAAGGCGTCTTTGTTCGAATGGATACCTACCGGCCTCTCGTCCACAGGAGGTTTGGGCAAGAACTTCTGAATTTGGCCCATTTGGGACCGAGGATTTTAAGGCACTGCATGCGAGCCGAAGTACTTGCCAATATCATCGATTCACCTATTGTAGCATCTTCTACAGCCATGTACGTAGTAGGGTCCTAGTAGAGTAGGTCAGCAATTTTTATCAACATTCGATTTATGCTCGGAGGTATCATGATGGACATGCCTTTGCCACCCATGCCTTTTTTACAGGAATGTCGCCCTGGCACACTGCTTCATTATTTGATGTGAGAGCCCTTTCGTCTGCAAAGCCTCGGCGACCGCTGCTGCATCCCTCCGTGAGATCTGAACACAGTTGCAGCGCAGCCTCGGCAAATGCTGAGACATGAAACATGCCACCGGCAATGGTGAGTTTCATGTGTATTCTTCGTCGTGTCAACATGATCATGCCTTGTGGCTGGTCCTTGGGCTTCGAGAATTTACTCGCACATTCGCACCTGTAGCAGCATGTCTTAGCAACAGGCACGGGAATGGGGGTTGGGCTGAGGCTGCTGCACTGTCGGTCCATGTCGCACCAAGGCAATCGCCTCCTTACGCCCTTCCGGTCTATTCCCATCTCTTTGTGGCAGCTTGTCTCAGATATCAACTGGTCGCAGATTGAACATTGATCGCTCTTCTTGAAGCCGCCTCCCTTGCCACCAAGGTGGGTTTTCACAACCACAACCACAGCAGCCGAGCAGCATTGGAGGTACACGAAGGGGAGCCATGAACTGCTGGCAGCCATTTTCTGCGATACTTGTAGATCTCCGGCTGTAGGATGGAGTCCAGAAGCAGGTGTCACAGAGACAAGCGACAGAAAGGGAGGGGGAGGAGAATTCATCAACATGTTCGGTTCTAATTGGGATGACCTGCATCGACTTGGTGTTGAAAGGTGTTGACAGTGTCGAGAGTCCCTACGAAACTTGGGCCCCACATCCCGAAGCCGGGAATCCCAAAACCGAAGCTCACCACACCCTGGCAGCTGAGGTGGGATATGGCGACATGGCGCCCACATCCCACGTCGGCCGAGCCATAGGTGTCTTGTGCTTCTACACAGGCCGGTTTGGGGTCTAGGGTTTAGGGTTTAGGGCTTAGGGTTTAGGTTTTAGGGTTTAGGGTTGGGTGTGCGAACATACTGTTCGCATCGCTTCGGGGTAGCGAGGGAAGGCTAGCATGCACAGAGGCGGTGGGCCATGGCAGTCCGAGAATCGTGGGGCGATTTGGTGGGCAAAGGTGTTGGCGGAAGAAGAGTCAGTGCACCAAAGCCTTATATGATGGTGCTTTATCGAACGGTAGTCACTGTAGACAAGACCAAGCCAATTTTGACAAAAAGATATTCTGATTCTGCCTCTTCTGAATGTTGCTCCCGTGCCAGGAATCATCTTCCTTGCCTTGCCTATAGGCCAGCGGTGGTCCTTCTGGCTTCGGAGTAGGACGTAGAGTCTTGTCATGGGGTATTGAATATTCAGGTTCCGACAGATGTTGGGTTTCAGTTGTCGGCTCCTTGGCGGGTGCAGTGAGAGTTTGGTCGTAGGAACCTGTGTGGCTTCAGTGGCTCGGGTGAGAGCTCTGCAGATTTCACGCGAGGAAGATAGTCTCGGGTTAGATATCCCGATGACGTCGCCGGAAGGCAATGAACAAGTCTGCCAAGCACCCAACTTTCTCGGGAATGATTTATCGGCCCACCAAGATGTGCTTAAACCTCAGACCCAGAAGCTCTAGCCTTGGAATCTCTTGCTGTTTCGGATTTCAATGACTTCCCAAGGTGGGCCTGAGAGCTTTTTGGGGCTCAAGGACCCGTTGCAGTTTTGGTTCGGGCATGTCAAGACTCCGTGGGCCTTTCAAGAGGGCCTGAGAAGCCGTGGCATTTCCTGTGCGATGCTGCGCCCTTTGACAAACCTGGGCGGAAGCTTTTTCCATCCCACAGTCTGAAAAGTGGGAGTTAAACGAGGAGGAGGCGTGCAAGCAGAGCTCAAAGTGCATAACTCATCACCACTACACCAACAAAGGCATCTCCCAATTCACCGGCCCTTATCCTATGCCCTTCTGAACCCCCAGCCCCAAGTCCTAGGCCAAAGCTCCTGACCCCTGAGCTCCAAGCGGCAGGCGTTCTTAGCTCGAACTTCGAGGCCGCCTACGCGAGGCACCTGGAACGGCCTGGGCCCTGGACCCCTGAAAGAGGGGCTTTCGTTTCAGTGCTGGTACAGTGTTTTGCCCAGGTGCATGGTCGTTGCTGTTGTTTGTTCGTGCTTTTGCGGGCCGCCCCGGGGGGTGTGGGGAGTGGTGGGGTCGGCAGCCAGTATGAAGCTATATATTCAGCAACAGGACATGATCGTGGTACAGATGCCCATCAAAAAACACATATGACATGCCACACGCGCATACACTACCTTTGCAAGCGACAAATTTAATCGCTACGCGAACCCACCTCGGTGCAAGTTGAGACCCCGCCCTCTCCTTTGCCCCCTCTTCTTCCGTTCTTCGCCGCCTTCCCGGCCCTCCCTCCCACCCGGCTGCCACCGCAACCAGACCACAAAAGCCACAACTCCCATCCCCGCCGCCGGCCCAGCTCCACCGACCTCTCCTTCACTTCCCCTCCCCGCACCCGACACACTCTCTCGACCCCCACGTCGTGTATCTCCCAGACCGGGTCCGTAGAGAGCCAAAAACGCCTTTCTCAAATTCGCCACCTCAAATGTCTGGCAAGGAGAGTTGAGAGGATGGGTGGATACCAAATCTACATTCCTGGAAGCCTCGGCGGACGAAGCAGACAGATATGCAGACCTACACTCGTGCCGACACATATGCGCGCAAGCGTGTAATGGACTGTCCAAAATGTATAGACATGTCCGCGCCAGCTCTCAGATAGAGACTTGTGTACGTCTTCTGATTCTTCCAGTCCATGGCCGACTTTACCAACGTGCCTTCTTGATTCTTGTGAGTGGCGATGTGGGCAAGGAATGGGTGGGTGGGCGGGTGAGCGGGGGGGTGGGTGGGTGGGTGGGTGGGTGGGCGGGTGGGTGGGGGGTGTTTGGAGTAGTACTGTGGCAGCAGGGTTTCTGTTGCATCATACGAACCTTAACGTTGAGTCGACAGCACCTTTGCTTAATGGCCTTCGCATCGATGTTGGGATCAATAGGTGCTGTAAATTAGAGTCACCATATCCAGTGCTACAGAGTTCAGACGAAGATTGCGTCTATGCTCGACGAACCTGCAAAGCCCTCATTACCTATCCTGAAGTTGTCCATGTCGATGCAACCGCCGAGGAAGCGAAAGAATGCGCCCAAGTTGCTAGAGGCCGCAAGGGCCTAATTAGTGGACAAAGCCATGAGTCCCGGTTGGCCGTGTCGAGCCGTCCCTCCTCTTAAGGTAAGGTTCAGCTTAGCTTGTGTTTCTATCTGTTACGTTTACTGCAGCATGTCATGAGAGATGGAACAAGCCACTGCCAGCTGCGTTTCCAAGAGTTGTGTTATTCTTAAGACGAACCGCGACATCTGCAGGGAGAAGGGGTCGTCCCTTCAAGACCAATGGTTCTTGTAGAAGGTAGCAGACTACAAGCGTTCGCAACAAGAGAGGCATCAGCCGTGGTGCAAATGTGACGAAGAGTATTACCAACGTCTAACACTGCATCGGCCACTGCCAATGTCTAAGGCATTCTAAAACTAACATCGCAATGGAACGTCGTTACATTGTTGTTTATATACAGCATATGGGAGTTTCCTGAAGTTGTACTTATGAACTCTACAAGCCAACGACTAAATAAATAGATAAATAAATGGGTATGTCGGCGTGTCTCGGCATGTATATGTGTAGGTATGCACACGAAGCAGTCAAATTACACATACAGGCATGCATGTATACGTACATGCATCTGCAGATATATGCATCTGTATGTACATCGATACACCCAGTCTGCGAAAATGCTCTCCACTGCTATCATGTATTCTCCCATGACCAGCCCACTTCCCCGAAAAGACACCACATCGACCTTCTGAATCGTACAGAAGCTTGGATAGGTGGCAGAACAGCACCTTCTGCCCATTGCGCCACTAGCTGTCAAGAAGTGCGCCGACTGCTTTGGGGGGGAAGGGTAAGGACGTTCGGGGTTTTGGATTGGGACACCCCTCAGTCGGGTCCATGCAGGGAGGTGGACCTTTGGCCTCATTCTCTTTGGCTCCTGGAATTTATTAATTTACCTATACAAGACGTGAACAGCAGAAGACAGGTAACATTATTGATTCTTGTGGCCTTGCCGGGGCCAGGTGGCGGTGGCGGTGGCTGATGGTCGTTGTCGTAGTAGTAGCACTACTTGAGGTCCAGGAGGATCAGCAGGACAACCAGCAAACGACCTCAGTCTCATGCAAGCACGAGTGACGAGTGCTCAGAACAACATTGGCAACGACACCAACAGTAGGAACTTCATCCGTTGAAGCCTTGATCAGACCGCAGTAATGGCACAAACTTCTTTTTTTACAACCCAGTGGCCGAGAGAACGGTGTCTTAAGACGATTCTTATCCATGTCTGGCGAAAGCTCATCAGGATTGACAGGCCGGACAATTCTGGACGAAGAGACATTCTGGGTTACGTAACAGACACGGTTCAGCAATCTCAGGAATCGTTGCTAGCTGCGCCAAACAGCTGCAGACCCTGCCAGGAGCATGTTCTATCAGCTCTCCGGCACAGACAGAGAGGGACTGAGGAGGAACCCCGTGGGCCGAGAGCTTGATTTCTGTGCTCAAGAAATCTGTAGCACCCGCTGTTCCTGATGCTGAGTCGCATGCGGCTCCTGCTGGTGTGCAAATTTGCACTGGAGCTATTGGTGTCAGTGTTGTCGTACCTGCATCCGGGTCCTTGCTGCGAAGCCGTGTCTCTCTGTGTCAAGTTGCGAGACATTACAACTGCAGTCCAAGTGTCTCTACAGGCCCAACAGCAGCGCGCAACCGACAGGCACAAACACTGAAATCAGCAGGCAAAGCAGAACCCCCTCAACGATGCGCGCAACCGAAGCACTGCACCCAGAATTGTTCATTACGAAGCGCGCAGGACCGTTTTCAAGGTCCTCAATGACCCATCGTCAAGCGAAGTGGCAAAGCCTCCCGGCATGATGCCAGTTTACGGTTAAAGTCGGCCAACGATTACATCATCGACTGCAGCCAGGGCACAAGTTGAACCTAAATGGTATTCATCTGCCTATGTTTGTTCAGTGAGATATTGATGGGTCTATGTCCAGTGACCAGTGATGTAAGTGCTTGCTGATAAGACTAGACACCCGATAGACTATATCGCCGTTACGAGCTGTGGATCCTCCTTCCCTGTGGGCCCTAACAGCCAAGCATGGCTTAGTTCCCAACAGACCAGTCAAAGTCGCAATTGGGGCATCTGAGCTTCACGATCAATTCCTTCTAGCTACTGCGTTCGGTGCCATCTTCGGGGGAAACATGACAATAGACGGGGTTTCCGGCTAGGCTTTCATGACGAAGATCTGGATCTCGGGTTCTGATGGAGCTATTGGGATTTAGAGGGGGTATGCTCAGGCGGTAAACTTTAGGGGCACAAGGAACTGGTATACAGACCCGATGGTATAGAGACCCTAGGCATTGTCGAGAGTTCTTCGGCGTCAATACCCGTTAACTAGCCGGTACATGGCGGAAAACGGCTGCTTGCAAGTTAAGACATTGCTGCAGAAACTGCAACGAACCTCGCGTGAAGTTGTTGGTTGCACTGGTTATCACCATCGGCCATTTGCTGGATTCCAGACTTTTCATGAGCACATTCGTTCCGTGCAGCCCGCGTGTCCCCTACCTCAAACCCTAAACAAACTCTAGAACCCTCTATACGAACATTTTACGTTGTATGTTCGTACATACATGCAAAAAAAAATATATATATATATGTATATATATATACATACAGATATACACATATATATATGTGTGTGTATATATATTTGTATACACAGACTCATGTGTATGTGTGTGTATATATACACACATGCGCATCGAACAATGGTAATAAGAATTACAGTGCCCGCCTACAGGCCCCAAGACCCCGAAACCGTAGTCGCTCTGCCAAGTGTTCGAAGGTGGGCCTCCTATTTCATCACCGCGGTGATTTTAGTGACGACGGCCGAATCCCTGGAAGGTAATCTACTATTAGAGGGGCCCTTTGGTGTTTTACTCAAGTGGAGTGCTATCAAGGGTTCTTTTCAAGGCACTATAATCACGTTAATTGGAGGGACTTTTAATTCGGTAAACTAGACTAGGTTTTGGGGGCTATATAATTCTATGGTTCTCAATACGGAGGCCTAGGAATGATATAGGCAGTTATCTACTGGGTGCGCAGGATCTCGGATAGCTCCGGGCATGGGTTGTGGGTTTAGGGGTCGAGGGATTGGAGTTTTCTTTGCGCCTTTTAAACCTTGAGGTTTACCGACGATGACTGGGGTTTGGGTTTACGGCGGTCGTTAGAAGTTAGGGTTGAGGTCAAGGTTCAGGGCACCTCGGCTGGGATCCTTAGAGTTGTTTCTGGAGCTCCCATGCATCTCCAGAAGAGGCCATAGCTTCGGATCTACATGGTGCTGACTGGAAAGACTTCGCTGCAGGCATTATGGAAGAGTAGCCGGAAATTGATGGAAGCAGCAGTCAGATTGAGTCAGGTTCTCCGATACTCATACTCATGCTTGTGTCGTTTTGGCTGCAATCGGATTCTAGACTGTGGCAGCTGGGCACAGCAGCGAGCTTGTGCCTCAAGCATTTCGGATGCAGGGTTCCGGACCCCGGGATGCCGAGGTCAGCATGCTCTTGGAGTCTATACCGGAGCTCAGTCACGTACCTGACGCATGCGACTTCGCCTGCAGCTGAAGAGTTTGAGGGACCCATCTTTGTGGATAGTCGCGCATGAGATAGGGGAGGGAGGTAACCTTGAGCGGGGTTGACATGTTGGGAAACTTACGATCCCAAGCAGTGATACTTTATAGCCTCTTTTCGACGTTAGAAAGAGGGTCAATCAGCCGGGGAACATGTTCCGGAAAACTACTATCCCAAGGCTGGAAAGAGGAGTGCTAATTCCCACGCCTTCAATTCTTCACCCCCACAAGTCCCAATCGAAATCCAAGGCTGCAAAGCCCAAAACATAAGATCTAAGCCAATCTAAGCTAGCCCGGCACGAGTTCCGGCCACTGCCTGTTACTCTCTATAGACCCCCTGAATCCTAGACCCGAAACCCTTTCCAGAGACCTGAGGCGACAGCCTCGTGACTGTCGAAAACTGCCGGCCGCAGCCGTCGCAAGCGACCCTTGGCTAGGGTTTAGGGTTTCTAGAACTTGGTTATAAGTACGGTTGGTTATAAGTAGGTGAAAAGTAAACCGAACCCCCAAGTAGAGTCCGTTGCAGAGTCTGGGTTGAATAGGGTTTTATCGCTCAATTAGGGCTTTAGATATTTCCAGGGATTGGGCTTCATGGTTGCATCTAGGAAGGGTGGTGAGGTGCTGTGGCGATGTGAATCTGACAGATCTGCTGCCGTTTCCACGGGTATTGAGTCGCTGCTTGTGCTGCTGCCAGCGTGGTTGTTGTTATTGGCTAGCGGCTAGCGCCAGCATTCTTCTTGCTGCAGTTTTTACACCTGCTGCTGGTGGTTCTCGCGCAGCTGAATCGCAGCGCAGCAGTCCTGCTGCGATCATGTTGACAGTACTCGGCGACAAAAAGAGCTCGACCCTAATCCCCTTAAGGCTAAAGTGCCCTAAAGCCTGCTTGATGGTTTGGGAGGGCTCTGGGGCAGCAGAGTCTGGGAGTCTGCCGGAGTTCATGCGTTCATGTGAGTCCTGAGCTCAAGTGGTTCAGAACATCGACGTATCAGGAAGGTTTGAACTTAAAGGAGTTTGTATGGTTCCGGCGTCAGGGCCAACGATGAAGTTTCTGTTGTGTTTGCGTGTATTTGCCTTCCAGCCGTGATTCTTTTGATCGCATGGTGCAGTGCCTGACTTCAGGGGTTAAGCTGCCTAAATTCTCCATGCTCAGGTTTTTCCAGATAGAGTTGGCGGCTTGTCTGCACTTAAACTCTTGACACCCGGTGGAGCTCTGCCAAGCACATGCCCGCATACACTTGGCGCTTGAGAGATTCCGAGAATAGCCGGGGCCGGGGGTGTCATAATGTGGACCCCAAAGTAAGGGACCCCCACTACTGGATGCAATCCCAAGCCGGTAGCAACCAGCCGTTCTATTTCCTGCCACTATTGGTGATGATGTTTTTCCTTGTGGGTGTACGGATAGCATCAGTCAAAATCAGTCGTCATTCGTCGAAAGCGGCGGTGCTTTTGGAAGAGCCACACTGCTGTCACCTGCAGTGGCTTAGCGATGATAGTAGGCAGAGGCAATAGAGCTCAAAAGACCAGCAAGAGTGATGGCGGCAGTGACGATGATGCTGCTCATGATGTTGATGATGGTAATGGTGATGCTGCTGGTGAAGATCATGATGATGGTGGTGATGATGATGATGGTGACGATGATGATAAAATCTGCTGGCGCTGTTGATGGTGGCGGCGCTGAAGATGGTGAAGATCTTCCAGGTGAAGAAAGGAAGGTGCGCATGTTCGAGAGTTCCGAGTCTCGAGGGCCAGGGCTGCGAGTGTAGGCCCGTTCAGGTTTGTGTTGGAGGGCTCTCGAAGCCCAGAGTCCCGAAATGAAGACACAGCATGAAGGAGCGGCTCATACAACAAGAAATGGACAAGCTCATGACATGAGACACTGGAACTGCCTCTGGGTATCACAGGGTCGCTTGAGGTTTGCATTATTATCTTCACCGTGGACTACGTCCTTCGCATCTGCACTGCTCATGCGATGACTGCACGTGAGCTTGGCGTGCCATGGCATGACATTTTCAGGCATTTTAATTTGGAACCAGTAGGTCCTTCCGCGGAAAGGCGGCAGAGGCTGCCGCAACAACAACGGCAGTGGTGATAAAGAGCAAAATGAACTACAACCGCCGCCGCCGCCACAACCACCACCAACTCTACCAGGACTACTAGAGTACTAGTACTACTGCTGCTGCTACTACTGCTACTGCTACTACTACAACTACAACTACTGCTA
>CAJNJA010038220.1:0-19693 GCA_905231915.1 Symbiodinium necroappetens
TAAACCCCTAAACCCTTAAACCCCTAACTCCTAAACCCCTAAACCCCTAAACCCTAAACCCTTAAACCCTTAAACCCTAAACCCCTAAGCCCCTAAACTCCTAAACTCCTAAACCCCTAAACCCTAAACCCTAAACCCCTAAACCCTTAACCCCTAAACCCCTAAACCCCTAACTCCTAAACCCCTAAACCCTTAGACCCTTAAACCCTAAACCTTGTTGGAGGATGCCTTCCAGCGCCTTTCCGGGCCCGGCACTGGCCGCTCGGCGTTGGAATTCTGTGTGCCGGAGCCTTCGGAAGTGACCACTTTAGGATTTAGGGTTTAGGGTTTAGGGGTTTAGGGTTTAGGGTTTAGGGTTTGGCTTTTAGGGAGGAGCCGTTTTGGGTTTAGGGTTTATTTAGGGTTTAGCTTTTAGGAAGGAACCCGATTAAGAAACCCTGGCCCCGTAACCCCAATCAATTGAAGCTCATGTTAAGAACCCAAATAAAGGCGCAGGGTTTCTTAATCAGGTTCCTATAATGATACTAAGAATAATGATAATAATATGGGGGTTGAGATTTGTCCTTAGGCTTGTCACCCAGCATGAGCGGCAGCAGCAGTGGCAGGGCTCAGTAATAGCAAGTGTTCGAGCTACGGAAGGGGATTGCAGAACCCTGAACGTCCGAGCTTGCACCGGTAGGTTGCGACGAGCAAGCTGCTTGGGACCAGTTGGAGACACCTCTTGCGGCAGGCAGGCTGCTCCCCGAACCCACGGGGCAGTCTCGGAATGCCTGGGAATCATGACTATAGTAGACTATATGTTTCGGAGACCTGAACCCCCTAAACCCTATAGGCGTGTTCGGGCGCAGGGATCAAGCTCGCGGTGACCGCTTCGCGTCAGCCGTCCTCGGTGCAGCTCCGCACTCCCGACGCACTACCGGAGGACCGGGGACTGCGGGGCATCTTGAGAGGGGGGGGGGGTGCTTTTTGCTTGGTGACTTAGTGACGCTCTGTGCCTGCATAGACCGGGCTGGGTCTTCGGACAATGCCGACTGGGATGTGGTGGAGAGAGAGAAGAAAAGCCGTACATCGGAAGCAGGTGTTACAGCTGATGGACAAAATCCTGCATGACCTTGCATACCTAAACTATGGGATTTATGACACTCTACTATACTTAGGGTCATGCAGAATTTTGTCCATCAGCCGTATCACATAATAGCAGGTAGGTTGTCTGTCCTCAGAAGGCACTCTTGGATGGCAGCGGGCTGCTTCGACATTGGCGTCGAATATTCGGCTACTTTTCAACACGACCCTTTAAGGAGGACGTTGGTTTGGAATTTAGAACGTAGAAGACACGGACGTCGGGCTTCCCTGTAGTGAACCGTCAGATAGGAATGGGCATGGTAGAGGGGTGTGTGTGTGTGTGTGCCCGCTCCGTCCGCATTACACATACCTTCTCGCACATCCCCAGAAAGGGGCTTTCCCAGGACGAAAACCGATTCACCAACTCCTTTGATCTGTAAAGTACAGTAAGAGCCATCTTCTTTGAGATGGCTGTAGTATTTCTATCTTGGGCTAGGTATGCTAGGTACACCGAAAGTAGGTGTTGTTTGAGTGGCTTCGTTGTGTATCACACAGTCGTGGTAGTCCTGCTTTGTGCCCTGTGGGATTCTGCTCGCGGCTCACTTGGGTTAGCTTCAATAAAGGGGTAGGGTTTAGGGTTGGCATCATGAGCTGAGTGTGCCGGGCGCGACCCTCTCGTTGATCAATGTGTCATCAAATCTGACAGTCATTCTTATGTTGTGTTGCTTCTCGTTTCTCTGATGTTCTTCTCGTGGAGTCTCACTGGTTGCCAGCTTCTAGTGCGATCGTCAAAGTGCAGGGGACACAGAGACCTCGGCAAGGGGGAGTTCGAGTTGCGAGTGCGTAAAGAAAAGTTCTTAAACCGTAAAAACAAGCCCCCCCATAACCCAAAAGGTCCCTAAGACCCAGTCCAAAACCCCAAAGCCCCCCTAAACCCTAAACCCTAAACCCCAAAGCCCTTGAAACACCACGAAAACCACCGAAGAAATCCTAAGATGCCAGGAGGCTCCGGTGCAGCTCGAGGCTTTGCAGCGCTCCGATTCGCTCAGCGAGGGCTCCGAGGTTTCGGAGGCAGGCGCCGATTTCTTTTTGTTCTATTTTGCGTTTTCCCGTTAGTTGCTGAAAATGTGCTGTTTTATGCTCTTCTATCCTATTCTCTTCTATTCCTGCTCTGTTCTGTTCTATTCGATCATATTTGGTTATTCTCCATTTTGTTGCAGTATCTTTAGTTTTACGGTTTAAGGTTCAGGGTTTGCGTTGAATCGGCGCTGGCTGCACCTCTGTCCGTTCTGAAAAGGGTTCAGGGCCTAGGGTGAGATGTTCCATAATTTTGATTTTCCATGATTTTAGGACTCACGTTTGGAGCCCGAATACCTCTAAACCCCGAGCCGTTTGGGTTCAGGGTGGATTCGGACTTTTCAAGGACACTTGTAGAGTCGATGATGTGGGCTTTTTAGGGTTTCGAGTTGTTGTTTCCGGGCGTCGATTTGAAGGTTTCGTGGCCCTAAGCCCTAAACCATCTGAACCGTTCGGCGCGCAGACTGTAGCTCTCGAGGGGGGGAGCTAGACACTCGTCAGGTGCAGGACGTTCGAAAGTTCCAGCGTTCTGGGAAGGTTTAGGTTTGTAGCACAAAGGTCTCGGGGGCTGGGGGGGGTTCAAGGTTTAGGGCAAGGCGAAGGGTCAAGAAGCTAGGGATGTGGTCTGGGGTTTGAGGGTGGGGTTTGAGGGTTTCAGTCTATAGACTATAGGAGTGAAGTTTTTGTTCAGTTTGGGGCGCAGCCGAATCTTTTGGGTCGAGGTTTGAGCGACTTCGATGCGGCAAGACAAGCATTGATGATGGCAGTTTGAAAAACCTGAGCAGAAGCATTGTCAAAGCAGGCCCGCAGCAACACAATCGTTATCGATTAGAAAACTCCTAAGATTTAGCCCTAAACCCTAAACTAATTCAACCCGGTCCTGCTTGGAGGCCCTTATAGCAAGGGCTTCTCAGCTTCTGGAGCTTTGTGTTCGCTTTCGTCTAAGCTGTTTTTGTTTGGCGCGTTATCCGACCTACCGTCATCCGACCTACTCCTGCTGTGTGCAAGAGCCGAGGCAGAACCGTAAGCTCACATCCGCAAGTTTAGCAAAACAGCCATGCCCCATACCATGAGGATTTTGTGCCGCCGGTCTCAGTGGGCCGAGTCTCGACCAACTCTGCCTCTCGGGTGCATGGAGCAGCCAGGGCCGTTTACTTAAGGGTTTTGACTTTATCGATGATTCAGGGCCCTTGTGGTACTCTAGCAATTTCTTTCCTCTGTTGCGGCCCGTACCACAGAACCCGGGAGCAGCAGGACCTGTTGTCCCAGAGGCTAATACTGGGCACTCCTGGGGATTTCTCAATGTCTGGGGACTCCAATGTAGAAGGCGTACGTGTAATACGGATCCTGCTATTTAGAGCCTCTGGTTTGGGCCCGCCTTTGCACACTTGCAGATTTTATACAGTTGCTTGAAGGGCTACCCTTCCCAACTAGGGCCTTTGGTCGGTGGCTTACTTGAGGGAGGTGTTGCTGTCAACTCTACAGCCTAAGCCCTACTAAACCTTAACCATTACGCAGGTTCAAGCTGCGCTACAAACCTCTTTCAAACCAGCAACTCCCCAGACATGACTCTTATTACACCCAAAACGATGCAATTTTGTGAGACTTAGCACGGTGAACTGATACACTTCGGAATACAAGATAGAACTACCACGACTGCTGAGGTCGAAAACAGTAGGGTCTCAGGATTAAGACTTCGCCATTACGGGTTAAAGCATGCCGGCTGCCGTAGCAGCTCTAGCTCTTGACAGTTTCAGAACGAGGGCCCTTAATACCAACCCCTGAGCAGTAGGATCCTCCTATAAGCGCCCTAAATAAGGGACCCCACAGTGATCAGAACATTCCCAAGGCGCCTGGCATGGGAAGCACCAACGTCCGTGCCGGGGCTGGCAAGAACGGGAGCCGTCCGGGATGGCTTGTGGGTTGGGAGAGGAAGCGGAATGTGATCTCCCCGAAACGGTCAAAATGTTTCGGCAAGGGTTTGGCACCCACAAACGAGCGGGCATTCAGGTTGCACGTTGTCTCCCTGTCTTCCTGGGTGGTTCAAGCAGACATCTTGCAGTGGCGCTGAACCTTATCTAAGCCTCGGGGCCTTTCAAGAGCCTCAGAGCCCCCCTTAAGAGCTAAACCCGACCCCGAAACCCCAAGCCCTGAAGAGCGAGGCGCGGCCGCTGCCTTTGCCATCTCCGAGACTCCTCAGACCTGGTGCGACCATATGCGAGGACGCAGGGTTGGCGCTTGGGGTGTTTTCGGGTCGTCTAGGGGATTTAGGTTTAGGGTGTGGGATTGTGGTGACACGTACTATCACCATATTCCCTGTTACCTTTGCCATCATCATCATCATCCTCACTTGTAGTATGGTTGCTATTAGAATTATTGGTGTGTTCGGTTCTGGGGGTTTGGGGTGTGAGTTTGGGGTACTGGCCGTTCTCGCTATAATATAGTATCAACCATGCGGGACATCGGACATGCAATAAAATCGTCATTCGTGAGACAACAGTAGTTAAAGACAGAAGCTATCATCATTTCTATCGTTCTTTTCAGTATCCCCATGAATAGTAATAGTAACCGTAGTAGTAATACTCCGAATGGCTACTAATAATAACACTAAATAGCACTAGTCAGAGTCATAATAAGAATAATGCTAGCATAGTGATGGCACGTAGAGGGGGAAGTAGACTAGTAATAGTAAAACCGCTATTGTGATCATTGTTTCTGTCGTTATTATGATGATGACGGTGATGATGACGGTTATTGTTGTTGTCATTCTTGTTTTTGTTATTTGGCAGTTTTGCCGGTGTTGTTGTCAGTACTGTTGAATCAGCATTATTGTTATTGGTGTTTTGTTTATGATTGTTACTGTATTCTGTGTGGATTCTTATTGTGTTTCTTCTTATTCATATCCTGGGTGTGTTATTCTTATCATTCTTCTTGCCCTTGTTGTTATAGGTCTGGGGCCTCTACACGAACACGAAGGAATACTGAGAGTAGTACCTGTAATGATGACTTTGATATTTGTAGCAACGAGAAAGCATAGAAATAACACTGGCAACGTCTGAAAATATGCGTAGCATAGCCAGCACCGGCAAACGTAGTAGCAATGAAGGTGGGTCGATTTGCAAGAGGTGCCACTCCTGATGGTGCCTGGGTGAGCTAAGATGCCAAAGAAGCCTTAATAACTACCAATATTATTCCCTAGGGTTCCGCAGTATAGTATTTTGCTAGAAAGGAGCCTTTAAAGCCCTATTCTAACGATTGAAGCCCCTATACAGTAAATTCCGAATAGAACCCTTATAGATCCCTTTATAGGGACCCCCTCTCTTCTTATCCCTCCTAAACCCTAATGATTAAGATGAGTAAGGCCCCTAAAGGATTCACGGTCAGACCGTGGGTGTACGCTCAAAACGCGTTCAGAGTTTTGAGTTTGCAGGGCTTCAGGGTTTAGGCTTTAGGACCCTATAGACCCTGAATATACCTAAACCCTAAGGCTTGCCTGCCTGGTGCGAGAGCGAAAGTCGAAACCCTAAGGCTATAGGTTTTAGGGTTTGGGGTTAGAATAGAAGGTTTCCGCACGTGAGGTTAGGTTTCAAGGAAGGGTTCAGTGACCACTTGGTTCCTTTATTCTTGTAGCTTCGATCCGGGCAGATGAGAGAGCCCCTGCTCCCTTAAACCTTACGCCACAGCTTTCAGAGGTCATGGTTGAAGTCAGGGTTGTGCCAGTGGTCGTTGATGCGGTCTTGCAAGAGGGTGAATGGCTTGGAGTCCGACGCCACTCGCGCAATGATTAGTGAGCAGACAACCACATAAGCACTGGCTACTGAGACCAAGCCCCTCGTCGGGACATCACCCTAAACTATTATATGTTGAGATGCATCTTGGTGCATGTAACCACGGCCCGACATGTCCCAAATCCGACAAAAAGAGGTCGGATCGTCACACTACTCGACTACCTCGTGGGGCCCCTCGTGTTTCTGAACTCCCTGGTGCTTCTCCTTGAGCTTCAGATTGAGGGCGGCCTAGCAGGCGCGGGATCGGGCATCGCTGGGTGCGTAAGGAGAGGGCACCGGGCTTAGCTGTAAGTCTCCATAGTAGCTCTTTGTTTTGGGTTCAACACGTCTGCATTTAGGATCGTGTAAGGTAGCAAGAGGAGCTACTAACAGTGTAGACTACAGGCAGTAGGTCCGTATGTCAAGCCGCCGCAGAACATCTTGAAACCTATCTCCTGCGCCCAATGACCATTCTTAGCATCGGTTTGTTTTACATAGCGGATTTTACGCCGCCGCGTTCTTGAGACACTCGCGGATAGGCAGACTTTGCAGTTTGTTGCACGCTTTGTTGTGCAATATAACTGCCTCTCCTGGGAGTGTTTGAAAGAGAGTCCGAAGCTTCAAGTCGATTTACTCATGCCCCGGGACGTCTTCTCATCGTGGTCACCTGTTAGACCGAAATGCGATAAGGCCATTATTATGTAGACTAATCCGCGTAGACCCTCATGCCTGCTGGGATCTGCACAACCTGTACTCTCTAGAGGCTGTGCGAGTTGAGATTAGCTAGGCATGCGGCACGAATAGAAAGGACCCTCAGAAGAGCGATTGCTGTCTCAGACACAACTTAATTATTCTGAAGTTTCGTAAAACCCTGGGGACCCTGCATGCGAATGACACTCGTCACAAGAATGCTTCGAAGCGAGAGAACCTCCGACCTGCGGTATGTCGGAAGCCCTAAACCCTAAACCCTAAAACCCTAAACCCTAAACCCCTAAACCCTAAAACCCTGAAGGGAAAAATCCAGTTTGAAGCCCTTTCCCTCGTTCTAGGTATGTATGCTTCTTGAACTATATTGGTCGTTGAAAAACACGATGAAGGTGAAACATGTGGCCGTGAGAGCAGAATTGATACCGGGAGCCTCGCTTGTGAGCATCGTTCTCTGCCATGGGAGAGGGGAAAAGAATCCGCCCTACCCGCTACATCCCCGACCACGGGCCCCAAAGCCCTCGACCCTGAACCCGAAACCCTGAACACAAAGCAAACCCGAAACTTTATAAATCGCTCAACCATCTAACCGACCCTAAGCCCTAAACCCTAAACCCTAAACCTAAACCTTAAACCCTAACCCTAAACCTCCCTTCTTTGATGATCGGCAGCTCCACCAGGCGCCAGCATCGGCATGGATCCGGCGCCGACATGGTCGGCCTCTTGGGCAGAAGAAGACGCTGGGTTCCGGGTTCGGGGTTTCGGGGTTTCGGGTTGAGGGGTTTAGGGTTTAGGGGTTTAGGGTTTAGGGTTTAGGGGTTTAGGGGTTTAGGGGTTTAGGGTTCGGTTCAGGGTTTCGGGTTTGGGTTTTGGGGGTTTAGGCCCTAGGGTGCACCCTTGTTTCACTTGCTGCAAGCGAATGTAAACGTTAGCAGCCTGCCTACAGTCTCCATGGTGCTTCCACTTTTTGATGACGTTATAGGACTATAGGATGCGAAACATGTCAAACTAGTTGGACCAGGAGCTCGGTGATTTTCGTCGTTCTCTTCTTCGCCGCCGCAAAACAACTCAGGGGAAGGGTTTTTAAGGCTGCAACATCACGCGGTTTTGCCATCTCGGAGGCTCTCGGTAGTTGTGGTACGGAAGGGCAACTGAAGTCGCTGCAGAAGGTAGACCTCTTGCAACCCCCCAAAACTCGTATTATCGTTATTGTTGTTGCTACCTTGTTGCCGTCATTGTCTTTGTGGTTGCTATTGCTACTTCTACTACTAGCACTGCCATTGCCACTGCCAGAGCTACTCGCAACTTCCCGCACCACCTGGCACCAGCCAACCGCAATCATCACGACCACCACGATCACTGCGATTACCACGACCACTGCGATCACCACAACCGCCACTACCACCCCGACCACAAGCAGCACGATCACCACGACCCCCAGGACCACCGCGACCACAGCGACCACCAACCTGCACGATCACCACAACCACCACGACCTCCGCGCCCACCACCATCATCACGACTAGCACGACTACCACGACTACCACGACCACCACGACCACCACGACCACCACGCCCACAACAACCAGCACGATCACCGCGACAACCGGTACCGCCGCAACCACCACAACCACCACAACCACCACAACCACCACAACCACCACAACCACCACAACCGCAACAACCGCAACAACCACAACAACCACAACAACAACAACACCAAGACACCGCGGCCACGACAGCAGCCGGGCTGGCACCACTGCCCGCCGTGGCACGCGCCTGGAGAAAAGAAGGAAGAAGAACGACGACAATCACAGCGACAGAGACGCGTAGCAACAGCGAACCTTGGCCGGGTTTGTCGGTTGCGACTTGAAGGCCTTAGTCATAGCCAACAAGCCGAGTTAACGCACCATAAATACAGAAAACAACCCGACACCGTCAAGGGTCCAAGCTTGCGAATCCTCTCGTCCTCCTCAGCGGCGAAGACGAACATACACAATGCACACACACACAAGACCCTTTTGGTAACGCTAAACCCCTAAACCCTAAACCCTAAACCTGTTTGGTGACCTAAACCCCTAAACCTCTTTTTTGGAACCCTAAACCCAAGAGCAATTTCCGGAAACTCCCAAATGGCTTAACCCCCAAACCCTAAACCCTACAAACCCTAAACCCTAAACCCTTTCTGGAACCCTAAGCCCTAGAGCAACGAAACCAAAAAACGTCTTGGCCCTCTGCATACATGGAGCGAACCACGGCAGCAATGTTCTGGCCTTCAGTCAGAGCTTCGGGATTTTTCGAGGAGCCCGGACAATTTAGGGTTTAGGGGTTTAGGGTTTAGGTGTATAGGGGTTTAGGGTTTAGGGGTTTAGGGGTTTGGAGGTGTAGGGTTTAGGGGCATAGGGGTTTAGGGTTTAGGGGGTTTAGGGGTTTAGGGGTTTAGGCTTAGGGTTTAATCACGCCCTGGAAGAGACTTGATATGCCCACTTAACACAGGGTGTGTGAGTCACCATGTTGACCTGATGCAGCCATGGTTAAAGGAAACTACATGTGGGGAGTTTAGGGTATTTAGGGCTTCTATAAGGTATATAGACCTTCCATAAGGCTCCTATCACGGTAACTACCCACCTGAAAATGTCCTAGTTTTCTGATTCAGTCTCAGAGACGCAAGGGTGAGGTGCCCGAATGAGCCTTCATTTTTTGGTCTATGCAGAACAGGTCGGCGGGGATGCACAATCTGCCATGGAGTCTCACTTATCTGGAAGCTACCACATACAGGCTCGTTGGTATGCTTCGCATAGGACTCCTAGTAGCTAGTGCAGGACGAGTTTTTCTCCAAACAAATACGAACCCCTAAACCCTAAACCCTAAACCTAAATAAATACATACGAACCCCTAAACCCTAGACCCTAAACCTAAATAAATATGAACTGAACGTCTCTCTGAGACGGGAAATGATCCTGAAACTCAGGATCCTAAAACCGCAAATACTCGGAGAACTCGGAAAGTGCCCCTAAAAAGGCACACAGTCTCACGGCTCCTTCCAAGGAATGAAGCCAGCATCCCTCATGTATTTTTGCATCGAATTTTGCAGTCCTCCAACTCTCTGGAACTCTCTGAAACTTACTGCCTCCTCTGCTGCTGAAGATGGCTCTTGGTTCTTGTGCCTGGCTGCTACGGTTGATGACATAACTCCTGCATTACCCACTGAAATCGAAACCTCAGGAGCCTAAACTCGTCCTGAACCCCCTGAGTTCAAATTCAAGTTACACCTGCAGCGTACAGATGTACACACACCTTTTCTTCTACTCGAACACACGCTTGAACAAATCCTCTTTAAAGTGATGTATGCATGGGTGCATGCACCAGTCCATCATGAACCTTCATTCGTTCAAGCAAACAGACGAAGATGAGCAAATCATAGACAATAACTGTAGCAACAAATGTATTACAACCATAGCAAGGATGGTATGAATTGCAATAAGAGTTCCCTAAAACCCAATAGTAGTAATCGTAGTAATTATGCAATAGTTCTCAATCAGTTATAAACATAACATAGCTAGGGCAGGTACAAGAAGAATATGTAGTCAACTTTGCACATGAACAGTGATCACAGAATGCAACTTTGAACATAAACAGTAATCACAGAATGCAGCCTCAAACCCTAAACCTCCCCCCCCCCAAAAAAAAAAAAATACTCTGGATCCCTTCAAGGAACCCTAAACCCCTCAACCCTAAACCCTTAAAAGGGTCCCTAAGCCCTAAACCCTTAAAAAAAGGTCCCTCAACCCTAAAGAAAAAAGCGTCCCTGAACCCCTAAAATACTCCCTAAACCCCAAAAAATGGTCCCCAAACCCTCAACCCTTAAAAGAGTGCGTAAACCCCATAAACCCTGGGACCCCCGGCGCCGGCCCTCGCTGAGCTCGGCTGCCGAGCCGAGGAGCTCCGACGCCAAGCGCTTTGGAGCGCTTGGGTGCGCCAGGGCCTAGGGCTTTAAGGTTTACGGTTTTTCTAGGCTTTATAGGGTTTAGAAGGCTTACTTAGGGTTCATTGGGCATTTTAGGGTTTAGGGGCGTAGGGGTTTAGGGTTTAGCTTTGGTTTAGGGGTTTTATGTGAGTTATATAAGGTCTCTTTTGGGGCTTGGGGTGGCTGCAAGCAAAAGCAGTTTGTAGGTTTATGAATTTGTCTAGGGTTGTATGGGTTTCTTTGGGGTTTAGGGACCATGTTTCGGTGGCTTGAATCAGGGGCGGTTTCTGTAGGTTTGTATGATCTCAGCTGAGTTCATAAGCATAAAAAAGTGTACACTTTCAGTTCTATAAGGGATCATATTCTCCCAAAAAGCTTAAAGTGTAGTAATTCAGCTACTCAGTGATTTGTATGGTGTCACAGAGGCTTCAAGGGGCTTAGAGGATTGCCATGAACCTTGCTTTGTCGAAGGGCTTTTGGCCTGGTCTGTTGCTACGGTTGATGATATAAATCCTGCACTACCCATAATAAGGAACATGCCATAGTTCTCATAGTTTAGGGTCCTTAAGCCAATCCTAGATTTCAATCATCAACAGTACCTCAAAATCAAAGTGGGTGCCTTCCTGGAGCTTATGATGGGACGGTTTCATCGCGGGGTTAGCGGGTTTCGTATGGGATCGGGACGTTGTGATGCTATAGTGAGTTTTGCCCAATGTCCTAAATGGCCTAATGCGGGGTATACCAGGATCCCCTATAATGTAAGCCTTAAGCTAAAAGCCGGTACGGTACCAACTAGTATTTCTGCGACTTGAACTGAGCCAGGGTCACTTTTGGGGTCCTTTTGTTGAAGGGTGCCGTGCTATTGTTGAGGACCGGAAAAGGGACCCTCATTTAGAGAACTACCCATATCAGGGTTCGGGGAAGGGCGAGGGGAGACATGCTGACTCGAGGACACTGGTTCCATGTTGGGGCGATATTAAAAATAATCATTTTTATCCCTATTAAGATTTGTTATAACAAAAACGGAAGAAAAACCCTAAACCCTAAACCCTAAACCCTAACCAACAAGGACCCAGGACATGAGAGCTAGCTTTTCAACATGACTCCAAACAGGCCCTCAAGGGTACTCGCCGCCGATCGAGGGTCTGAGGGCTTTAGGGCTTTAGGGTTTTAGGGCTTTGGGGTTTTAGGGTTTAGGGTTTTAGGGTTTTAGGAGTTTAGGGTTTTAGGGTTCAGGGTCTTAGGGCGCAGGTTTCAAGGCAGCCTTCTCCACGAATCCATGCCGCGATGGTGGCAGACGGGCCGTTGCCCAAACGATTGACCTCTCGTTCACTGCAGGGCTTACGTCTAGGAGCACCTCAATAAACCTTAACTTCGGAATATACCTTAAATTATCGGGACCTTATCATTATGATTTAGGGTATATTCCTTAATTAAAGGGTATTGGGTTCTCTGGGTACTTGCCAGCCCAAGGCATTCGAACCCGAAAACACAACGGCCTGATTGACAACCCAAAGGTTTAGGGTTTAGGGTGACCCTACAAACCTCTGGATTCCAAGCCCCAAATCCCAAATCCTAACCTGTACGGTGTCCCAAAAAGGACCTTTCGGGAAACCAAAACATGCACAAGAACTCCGGGGGCACTCGCCCACGAGTTTGGAGAACTCCAGTAGCCAAAACTCGCAGGCAGGCAACCCCCAGATGCTGCGATGCTCAATTTTTGGGTTTAGGGTTTAGGAACATTGTCGAGACATGATTAATCCTTGCCTAGGGAGGGGAATCACCAACCAGAAGGCTACATTACACATTTAAGATGCAGAGTCTGAAATCGTTCAAGATTCTGCGACATGAAATCCCCCAAAAGCCCTCCTGTCGTTTTTAGGGTTGTGTTGGGGCGTAAGCTTTTGGGGGTAAAGGGTATTTTTAGGGGTTGAGGGGTTGGGGTTTAGAGCTTGGGAATTCTCTATAAGGAAACTACAGGTGGGGAGTTTAGGGTTTATAGGGGCATCTATAAGGCTTCTATAGGGTATATAGACCTTCTATAAGGCTCCTATAACGGTAACTACCCACCTGAAAATGTCCTAGAGATTAGGGCCACTTGGGTTTAGGGTGGCAGATTCCTTGCAAATGCCCACGGTTTGTGGTTGAGTATCCCTGGCACGGCTTTGCGAAAGCAGGCGAACTAGTGATAGTGGCCTTGCTGCAGCACATCAGGCTGCACGCCCCACGTCCTTGAAGATGCGCCATTGAAGGCTTCTTTGGCAACCTAGCCGCCTCCATCTTGTCGATGGACTTGAGCTTGGTTGGAGACACTTGGAGGTTCATGGGTAGTTGTAAGTGGGGTCATAAGTAGGGTAAGTATAGTTCTAGCCCATATTAGGGGATTCCTAACCCTACTTGTAACTACCCATGAACCTCCAAGCAAACCCCGTAAGCCCTAAACCCTAAACTCCCTAAACCCTAAAAGACCTAAACCCTAAACCCCTGAACTCCCTAAACCCTAAACCCTACACCCCTAAACCCTAAACTCCCTAACTCCCTAAACCCCAAACCCCAATGAACCTCCAAGCAGGGCTGTCTTCATGTCGACGAGTGGTGGGGTCACGGAGTCGGCAGCGAGGTTCGGTTGCGAGCCAGGGCGAGGGCGGCGAAAGAAGGCTAGGGTTTAGGGTTTATGATAGCCAGAAACCCCCTGAAACGCCGGTTCTCCACCCGTCGAAGCAGCCCCAACAGCCGCTTTTCCCCCGTGCCCCCACTGCAAAACTTGAAGAGGCACGAACCCTCAACCTAGGACCTACAAGCCCTAAACCTATACTCCCGGACCGTCTAAACACCACGAGCATACCCTTGGCCCTGTGTCCCAAGCCCCCTTGTCATCCCAAACCCAAAACCTACAAGCCCACCCCCCCAACAGCCCCAAAACCCATAAATCATAAAGCCCCAAACCCAAAAAGCCCCAAACCCAACACTCCTATAGAACCCCTTCATAGAACCCTCCCTAAACAGCGACCCTCGAAAACCTCCCTAGACAGCCCGCAACTTTCGCCGGGTCCACGCCAGGTGCGCGGGACCATCCTTCACAAGCCCAACCTTGGTAAGTGCCATAAACCCCCCTTAACCCTAAACCCTGAACCCCCCTAAACCCCAAGACCTGAACCCCCCTAAACCCTAAACCCTAAGCCCGCCTAAACCCTAAACCCTAAGCCCGCCTAAACCCTAAACCCTAAACCCTATAAACCCCCCTAACACCTAAAACCCTAAACCCTATAATCGAGTGGGGCGACTCTGGGGGGTCGTGTTTAGGGTTTAGGGTGCTTAGCTTTCCTGGACCCCAAAGAACCTTCCTTTTTAGGGTTCCTTATTGCAGTTTCTCTATATAAGTAGATTATTTACCTGGTGGGGGGAATTAAATAACTTAGATAATATGAATCCTGAACTACCCGCCCGGACCCACCCGGACCCACTCCCCAGGATTCAAACTATGTAATTGGCTAGGGCATTAAAGGCGTAGGGTCTGTAGGGCTTATAAGGTTCATGTTCTATAGGGTTGGCTTATTGGGATTGCAGGGGTTTCGGTTTTGGGGCTTATGGAGGTTGTAACACTACACATGGCTACACCATTAAAGACCCGAAACCGAAAGCAACGAACTGCAGCTTCTCAAGCCACGTGGCTCGACTTCGACTTGACTTCGACCTCGCCGGCGGAGGATTCTCCTGCGCCCAGTCGTCGTCCGACTCCCCTGCTCCACAATCTTGTTGGCTGGGTCTTGCGTCCACATCTGCCTCACGTCCCCAGCGCCAATACCAGCGTCCGTCGCTCCTGTTCGCGGAGCGCGCGCAGATCGTTTGATGTGTCCAAAGCTGTTCTCGCTTTGAAGGGTTTGCCCACGGTCGCACCCTGTGTGGACGTGGAGTTGCCCATCCTGATTTGTCACGGTGCTGCCGATGCAATGCTGCAAACGCACATGGTGCAGCCCCAAGCTGTCAGGCAACACTAAAGCCTGAATGCTAGAACACCAAGGCCAAACATAAAGACTTCCTCAACCCCTAAACCCTAAACCCAAAACCAGTTTAAAGTTTAGGGTTTAGGGTTCCGGGGTCCCCAACGAGTTGGAAACCGGATTAAGGACAAGTAGTGCTGGAATTCCCGATGCATTACCCTTACCCGAAGGCTCTAAGGGCTCATATCTTATTGCTTTTGGGGCGAAAGAACAAACTATGTGAGGCTTTTTGGGCTATTTTGAGCCTTAGGGTTAAGGATAGAGGCTATTGAGTTTCCATCTTTGTGGCTTCTACTATAAGTCCTACAATGCATGGCCAAGGCGTTTCCAGGCCTAAACCCTGAACCCAGACCCTTCGACCACCCACTAACCCACAAAGACAAAACCCCTGAAACCACCTCAAATCCCGAACCCAACATCCATGGCACATAAACTTAGTTGCTGAGTTCTTACGCATCAAAAAGTGTACACTGTCAGCTCTATAAGGGATCATATTATCCCAAAAAGGTTACAGTGTACTCATTCAGCTACTAAGATAAGGGTCCTCCTGTAAGGATTCTGCAGATTCTGCAATTTTAAACCCTAAACCCCAATTTTAAAATCCATGGAACAAAAACACGACGCCCTTCGACACCGAACGCCTGTAGAACCCCAAGGGCTTGAAAGGCAAACAGCCGCCTCGGAGGCACGACGACGCGCCCTCCTCTAAAACACTATATAGAACCGGACCTCGAAGCTTATAAACTGGGATTCTTGTTAATTAAAGGGTTTAACTTAGGGCTTTGGGGCTTTAGGGTTTTAGGGTGTTAGGGTTTATAGGGTTTAAGGTTTATAGGGTTTAGGGTCTAGGGTCTAGGGTTCTTATTAAAGGGTTTAACGTTAAGTTACTAAAAACAGAAAACCATAAGATGTATTATAGATCCCTAGTATGGTGACTTAAACACAAACCCCCTAACAAGAACCCAGTAAACCCTCGCCTAAACCCTAAACCCTAAACTTAGTAAACCCTGGACTCTGGAGCCTGAATCCTCGTCCCTGAACCAAGAACCCTGAATCCTAAGGCGGCTACTACTCCCTCCTCTGCCACGGCATGGAGGAGCAAATCGATGCAGTCGCGGTGATGTTCGGAAAGAACCTGAGCTTCTCGCCATTACGGCTCTACCCCCTTAGACTTTTGAAGGGGGAGGGTTCAGGGTTCAGGATTTCGGGTTTCAGGCTTAGGGTCTAGTGTTCAGGGTTTAGGCCCCCCCCCCCAGATGCCATGGGTGGGGTTCCGGGTTAAAGCTTAAGGTAAACCCTCAACCCTAAACCCTAAACCCTAAACCCTAAACCCTAAACCCTCAAGCCCTAAACCGGGCTCCGGGCGCCTTAGACTGTTTGGGGCCTAGGCTTTCGGGCCCAGGTTTAGGGCTTCGGGTTTAGGGCTTGAGGTTCAGGGTTTAGGGTTTAGGGCTTGGGGTTTAGGTTTGAGGGTTTAGGGTTTAGGGCTTGGGGTTTAGGGTTTATTTAGGATTAGGCCCCTTAGACTTAGAGTAACAATGGTGTCGTTTGTAGCTTGTAAACCCGCCCCGGGTTTCTATCGTAGCAAAAATCGGGAACGTTTCCAAGTGAGAGCCCAGGCTGATGGGCGCAAGACCCTGTGAAATTCATGGGGCTTTCGGGTTTAGGGCTTAGGGGTTTAGGCTTTAGGCTTTAGGGTTTAGAGTTTCGCATGAGGTTTGTATGAGAGAGTTATATATAACGACTGCAGAAGTTGTTTATGGCGGATCAATACTGGGCTTAGGTGCAGTAGCCAAAAGGGGGGCATACTGTAGCTCACAATGCAACGACGGCAGTGGCGGATTCTGTCTCCCAAACCCTGTGCCCTGTTCGCACTACGCCTGCGGGCCCTTCGGTTCTATTTCAATGTGAGGGGCGAGTCTGTATCTTAGCCGCTGAGTTCATAAGCATAAAAGAAGTGTACACTTTCAGTTCTATAAGGGATCACATCCCAAAAGTTTATTACAGTGTAGCAACCCTAAACCCTAAACCCTAAATCCTAAACCCTAAACCCTGAACCCTAAACTCCCTAAACCCTAAACCCAAAAGTAGTAATTCAGCTACTAAGGTAGTATGATTTACAACATGAAGAAAGGTGAAGGATCTGGAGCATTCTACCACCCCCTGCGACCCCCAATTCCCAAAGCCCCCAAACCTCTAAAGGCTCCAGGGTTTAGGGTTTATAGGGTGCTTAGTGTTTCGGGTTTTGGGGTGTTTAGGGCTGAGGGTGTTTAGGCTTTAGGGTGTTTAGTGTTTAGGGTTTAGTGTTTTGGGGTGTTTCGGGTTTAGGGTGTTTGGCGTTTGGGGCTTAGTGCTTTTGGTGTTTAGTGTTTAGGGTGTTTAGAGTTGGGGGTGTTTAGGGTTTAGGGTGCTTAGTGTTTAGGGTGTCTAGGGTGTTTAGTGTTTAGGGTGCAATCGGGCTTCTCTGGGTATGTTGTCGTCAAATTAGAGTCAGGAACCCTCCGAACTTCCCTGCTAAGCAAACTTCAAATGCTCCGGAGCGGGCTCGACTCAAGACTTCTTGGCGCCTTTGTCTGCTTCAACGACTGGGAACCGGGATCTAGAGCCTTAGAGCATTCGTGCAATACAACTAGAAACCAAGTCTCTAATCTTTTGCTTTTTTAGGCCCCTGAGCTTTACAGCTCCTCGCCAAAAACCTCTAAATCCTAGCAACTACACCGCAAACCTTAAATCCACTAACACCCCTAAAGATCCCCTCTAAGAGACCTACGGTTTAGGGTTTAGGGTTTAGGATTTACTAACACCCCTAATAAAGATCCCCTCTTAAGAGACCTTACACACTTAGCAGAAAAAAAAAAACCCTGCAACCCGGCCGGGTCCCTGGGCGGCCATGGTCCAAAGCATCCCAGCCACCTTCCGGAGCGCAAGAGTCTAGTTTCATGGAGCTCAAGGAGTCCTAGGTGCATTTTATAGGGGATAGCTTCCCAAATCATAATAATGACTATTCCTGAACCCTAAACCCTCTATTCCTATCATAGAATCCGGACATTCTACTATCTAGTTGCATTTCGGACCCTCTGGAAGGTCTCACCGGGCTTTACGAGAGGTATGAGTTTTTGGGTTTAGGGTTTAGGGTTATGTGTAACTGGATAAGGCTTTCTCTGTTTTTGAGAGGAGTCTGAGACGCTGAGAGATTGTGAATTGGGGGGGCCTTGAAGGAGCCATAGGACTCTGGGACTCGTGGAACATGGGTAGTTTTCTAAATTAGGGTCTCTTTTAGGGTCCTTTTCACAAGAAAATGAAAAGGGACCCTAAATTTAGAATAATAATGACTCCGAATATCGAAACCCTACATTCTACTATAGGTACAATGGACCCTTTGGGAATTACTGATAGCTACATGCAGGTACAAGGTAACCCATCGCGTTGGTCTACGTGTCGGCTTACCGGAACAGTCCCTAAACCCTAAACCCTAAACCCCTTAACCCCTAAACCCAAAACCCAAAACCCTAAACCCCTAAACCCCTAAACCCCTAAAGCACCTCCAGCAGATCGTAACGTCAACCTACTGCTTGAGACTGGCCGGCCCAAAGGGATCCCGTCTTGACATTCGTTAAGAGATTTTTTTGTAAGTTACCATAATGGGGATCTATAGTAAATAGTATGGTTTCTCTATTCTGGTAACTGTAACTCAATCCCCGAGCAAGAGCCCAGAATTCGATGTGAGTGTTGTTCTTGTTGTTGCTTCTTTGTGCTTGTTTGCTCAAGTTCACCTGAACTTTTCATGTCCGCCGGAGCCGGCTCTCAACACTAAGTAAGGCTCAGGGTCTAGGGTTAGGGTACATGAAGATCTCGAACACTCCGTGCTGATGACCTCAAGAGTCAGGATGTTGAACGCAACCCAAGCTTCACGGCTTCCTGTTCGCGCATCTGGGCAAAGGAGAAAGCGAATAGCTTCACCCTAGGGCTCCAGTTACCTAAATAGTGGGTTACTAACCATATAATATGTACCCCAGTAACCTACTATTTAGGTAACTGGAGCCCTAGGGTTCATCAAGCGTGAATTAGGTATTTGAGCCCTGCACAGTATCTGCCTGGCACTTGGCGAGCATCCATTCACTTGGCGAAATCTCTTATCTCACCAAAACCCTAAACCCTAAACCCTATGCCCCATGAAACCTTGACGCTTGAGTCCTCGCCCTCTCTTCCACTCTCAGACGGTTAGTTACTCCACTCAAGCGTCTTGCATATGGGCAGTTCGCTAAAGTAGGGTCCCTTTTTCGGTCCGGACCCTAATTTAGAAAACTACGGTTCATGATATAATCCTGCATTACCCATAATAAGAGCATACCATACCATACCATAGTTTAGGGTCCTTAAGGTATTGCAGGATTTATATCATCAACCGTACCCATACAAGGGTTCAGAGTTTAGGGGAAGCTCAGCGCTTCGGGAGCGGCCTTCAACCTTCCCAAAACAGATCCCCTTATGTACTGTAAAAGCCTTAATAAATAGAATAAGGTTTTGGGAGTATATTTAGAACGCTAATAATATATAATAAGGAATCACCGAAATAGTATAGGTCATCATTTAGGCCCCTGTATTTGCCCCTTCAGCCCATGCTTGCTGGCGGCCTGGCGCCCGTCGTAGCTGATCCTGGCTTTAGGTTCAGGATTTAGGGTTTTAGGGTTTTAGGGTTTTAGGGTTTAGGGTTTAGGGTTTAGGGTTTCGGGTTGTTTGGGGACCGGATTTGGCTTTGAGCGATTTTTCGGCGTTGGGGTGTTTTTGAGCTTTTGGGTGAAGGCTTCTAGATTCAGAGATCAAGGCTGCACGGCTTAGGCTTCAAATTCTGCCGGGTCTGTTTCTTTCCTCGTAGCCCCACCTATATTATAGTCTCGATTGTAGCTCCTTTTTTTCAAGTTTAGCCAATTTCATACTTAGGACCTTATAATTGGTTCCCTGTTGGGGCTCTATTAGAAATGAGAATGTTTAATCCTTATTGAGTTTAGTATAACAAAAACACAACAATAATGTATCCAACAAGGACCCACATAAGGGAACCCCCCCAACAAAGGAACCACAACGGAGACTCTAACCCTAAACCCTAAACTCTA
>CAJNJA010038231.1:0-10908 GCA_905231915.1 Symbiodinium necroappetens
CCCATGATCCTCCAAGTACTAAACCCTCCATCGCCCCACGAGGCTCCAATGTATGTGAAGATCATGCAGAAGATCCTTGAGAAGGGTGAGGTACGCTAATGGCTGAGGGTTTATATAGTGTCTAGCGCGTTTTCGGGTAGGGCTTAGGGTTGAGGGTATGGGTGGGCCTTATTACAGGGCTTGGCCCTTTTCTGCTTAGAAGAGGACTTTCAACAGGCTGCGCCGCTTTATAGCAGAATCATACAGATACTGTGAGGGGAAGTTTCCCCTAATTGAGACTCGGGTCATTGAGTCATAAATATAGGGTTGAGGGTCATCAGGGTGTAGGGTTCATGAGTCATTTTCGTCATGATGATCTGTCCCAGAAGTGATAGGACTGGTAGGACCCGGGGTTTTGCCCGAGACGTGGCCCTCATGTTCAGTTTCATGGGGAAGCCCCCTGCTATAGCCTCTAACTGCTGAGAAGTGCATGCTTGGTTTGAATTTGGGGGCTGGGGCGGTTCGGGGTTCAGCGTCTTTGAGCCTCCTGTTTCCTTCTGATGTTTGCGCGAGGCATTTAGGGCACTTCTATCCGTCCGGTTGGGCGGCTTGATGGTCCCTGCACTGCACGGAGCAGGGAGCGAAATCTGAGTTGGTGACCTCAGCTCCCAACAGCAAGTCACGAAGCCGGAAAATTGCGTTCTTCACCTTTCAGCAACTTTCGAGGAGAACAGCTGCAACAAAGTGTACCAACTCCCGACATCCGATCAGCCATCACAAAACCCCTAAACCCTAAATTCCAATGAACCATGCCTTCAAAGCCGTATCTGAGAGGGCTACCCAGCGGCGGAGCTCGCGCGAGTGGGGAAGATTGCAGATGGGAAGATAGCGCCGGAGAAGAAGGCAGATGTCTTGGCTTTGAATGGGAGCCTGTCACGAGTTTGTCGTACTCCAAGCGTATGAATAATCAATAGTACTTTCCTTAGGGTTTGAAGAGATACTCGCAGCTGTTTGGAACTCTAGGGTACAGGCTTCGAACCCACCATGCGTATCAGCATCACCAGCTATCACCACGGTTGTCACAAGGATAATCAACATTTCCGCCGTCGCCAGAATCATTTCCAGCACCGCCACCACCATCATTGCCGCCGGCACCGCCATCACATCTTTTTCATCATCATATTCCTGTTCCTTAAGTTTCCTTATCACCACCATCATCGTCGTCGTCCTCCTCATCATCCTGCTCCTCGTCAGCATTATCACCGTTATTCACCGCAACCTCCTTCATCCTATCACCGCTCCGACCATCATCATGTGCTGTTTCATTTGCAGTCTTGCTGACATAACTAGTACCTAGTACCTAACATGATCAGGAAGGTCCAAGAATGCAGGCAGGAACACACACTCGTACGTACATAAGTACATGCATGCATGCATACAGTCCTACAGACCTACAGACTTACAGACCTACATGCATACTTGCCTGCTTACATACTCAAGACTTACATATTTACATACTTACATACCTACATACCTTCCTACCTACGTACATACATACATACATACATACATGCGTACATACATACATATATGTACATTGACATACTGACGTACACAGACGCACATTCATTTAGCCTGAGCCTTTTGGTTGAGTCTGAGAGACCCCTCAGAAAGAATCCTGAAGATCTGCTCCCGGAGCTTTAAACCCACAGCCCTCAGCCCATCCATGGTTTGCTGCCAGGCGGAGTTGGAGGATAAGATCAAGATTCTCGGCATCTTCGGTGAGCATAACCGGAAGGCCCTTGGTGTTGGGGGCCGATATGGGGCTCGGAGTAAAGGGTTGCTGAACTTGGGGGTGTCGGAAGACGGCTCGGGGCTGAACGTCCGATTACACTTGCTGCTGATTTCGGGTCCAGGTTACTGGGTTCGCCGAAGAATCAGCAGTAGGCCGTGTTTAAAGAGGCTACATTAGAACGAAACGGTGTAGGTTGTGCCCTCCCCTAGCTACCTCAAAGCCCTGACGTTCAATCCGACGGTTGCAAGCTTGTGAACCACCTTCGCAAGCCCGGCAACATCCTTTCTGCAAAGCTTTGAGCTGCTCCCAAACCAAAAATATGGTACAAAGTAGGGTTTCTATAGTATATAGTAGGAATTTTCAATTCTGATGGCCCCAGAAGGAAGCCCTCAAAGGAACCCTCGTAGGGAACCCCGTTTTTCGTAGGTCCTTGTAGGACCCCGTCAACCGCTGTGTGCAGGAGGAGCTCTGAAAGATGGATTTCGCCGAGCAGTTGCCCGGGAAGTTTCGAGTTGCAGATGGTCAGTGTTGAATGGTGCTAGGAGGTTTAGGACATTTGGGGTTTAGAGTTAAAGGTGTCGTAGTTTAGGCTTTGCGTAGAGAGCCTGGGAGTATCGGAACTGTGAGACCCCGGAACCACTACCATGTGGCTCGAAGTATACCGACCGTACCACTCCTACGGTTGATGATATAAATCCTGCATTACCCATAATAAGGAATATATATCATAATTCCCATAGTTTAGGGTCCTTAAGATAATGCAGGATGTTTATCATCAACAGTAGTTCGGGATCTGAAGTGGAGAACGACATACGTATATAAGACACACGCGAAAGTCTGCCCGGGGTGTATTTGGAGCGCGAGGTTAGGATTCCCGGAGCCTACGACGACTTCCCAGTCATGCCTTCGAGATCCCAAAGCTTAGTTGAACTCCACAAGCGAGTTGCAGAACCCAGAGAGCAATGCCCCTTAATTGAGGGGAAAAAAGCCGACATAATAGCAATTGCAGTAGGCCCTGGATGGTTAAGGTATAAATTCTTGCAAGCCCTGTACTAACACCGTCAAAAAGAACCCACAGGAAGACCTTCAACATCTTCCTTAGTTGAGGGGTGCTGGACTCTCTGGGTTCAGCCGGCCATGCTAGCCCCTCCAGTTCAGAAGACCCTTGAGGTTTAGGGAGTTTAGGGTTCAGGGCTCGATTTAAAAGCTTCAGATTCGTTAGCTGAAGTTCAAGAACTTCGGAGGCTAGAAAAAAGAGACCAGACACTCGATTCAGGCAGCTGCCATGAAAAGGCGGAGAGCACGGCTTTTTGCAGAACTCCTGGACGGATTACAGACTCGAAGGGTCCTCAAAGAAGTCCAAAAAAACTCGGAACTGTCTATGAGTCCCTTCTTAGGGGCTCTACAGACTCGACAGGAAGCCGATATGTAGAGCTCAGGGTCCGATTTCGGGGGGACATCTGAAGCCATTGGCGTAGATTCTGGTCGCTCTCGGACGAAATCAGGCATTCGAACATGACCGAAACTCCTGGCCAGCAAGTCTTCAGATCTATCAATACCGCAGATCTCGGAACTTCCGCACAGAATCTCTTGACCAATCCGGTTGCTGCGAAGGCAGCAACCCATGCCTTGAATGTAAGAACCTGATGAAGCAACCCTGATTGGGATCCATTGGTTTTGGGCTTAGGGTTTGGGCAGACTCCTGTAAGGTTTCCTAAATAAAGCACCCAGATCAAGACCCAAGGTTTCTTAGGTTCCTATATTGGCTGGCAGGCTCCCACTAGCTCTCGTGTAGGGATCTGATTAAGAAACCCCGGGTCTTTAAGCTGACTTCTTTATATGAATCCTAATTTTTTGGTGTTGCAGGACCTGGGTTTCTTAGCTATCTGCAGCTGACTACTTGCTGCAACGGTGCCCAAAATCTTAACTGCTGAGCCTTGCATGTCATAATTGCGGAGAGGTTTGTAGGTTCGTGCTCTGCACTCTTTAGATGAGCCCAGGCCATTTACCAGATCCCAATGTCGCGAAACCCCCAACCGCATAAAGCTCTAGAGCCCTACGTACACGTAAGGGTTTAGGGTTCAGGGTACCAGGACCCCCCTTCAGATTCCTCTTTGAAGTGGTGCCAAAAACCAAAACCCTGACAGTCGATCATCCGGAAGCTCTGAGAAGCTAAAGCCCATTGTATGGTGTGCGGTGTATGCTTTCAGGGTATGGGCCTGGTAAAGAGTTTAGGATAAATTGGCTTTGAAGTTAGGCTCAATAGGGCTTGAGCGCTCTTTGGATACATCACACGATCTCCGGGAGCTGAAGCCATGTGGCTTCCCTGCTGCGCCCACTCTCATCGAGAGGCTGCAGGGCTAATATGGTTTAAGCAATGCCGGGAAGCAGGCTATCTTGATGTTCGGGGTGTTTTTATTTCGGGGAGGATCCCATTTAATTTCTGCATGGGTGTACATTAAGGGGCCCCTGCTGCTTGCTTCGGACGTTCTACGGGAGTTGGATGCTTTCTTGTTCCGAAGCTGTTTGTCGACACCCCTTCAAACGGCTCTTGCACACTTCGGAACCAAGTTGCTAAGCTAAGACGGAACGCATCGAAGTGATCGAATCAGTACTACAGAAGCCAAAGCGGCATGGTCTGGAAAGCGAAACAAGTATCATGGTAAACAAGTGCGCCCCCATCAAGCCTTACCCAAATCCCGGCTATCCTAGGTTACCCGAACTTACAAGCCCTAAATTCATAGACACTAGATGCCTAAACCCTACCCATGTGTTTCGGAGTCCCCAAAGGTTGGGTTTGTCTTTAGCGCATGTCGTCCCTCGCGAACCGCCCCGGCGTCTCGAATCCCCCCATCCTCCGCATGTCCCGAGCAATGTCCTCAACAACTAATATAGAGGCCTTACTAAGTAGAATAGAGTTTGGGGTCCCATTATACTACAATTATATTAGGAACCCCCCAAATTTAGGCCCCTATACTAGACCATGCCGGCTTGCGTATCCGCCCAAGAAGAGCCCTCAACCCCTGAACCTTAAACCTACCCTAGGCCTTATAATCACCATAAACTCTAAACCCAAACCGTAACCAGACCCCTTTACCCAAACGCCAACTATGTAAGCCCTAAAACCAGAACACTCTACACCTCAAAGTGTAAAGCCCTAACTACACCCGAAAACCTACAACTCGGATGCTCGAAGCCAATTTGCACCAAGCGCCCACGTCTTTCGACCGGCGGAGCCCCCAATGACGGCAGGCGAAGATTTGGATGAGGGTTGTTGTGGGGCTTTGTAGGGCTTGTAAAGTCTTGGTGGCCTTTCCAGGGTTTTGGATTGCTTTAGTTCCGCACTCAAACGTTGTGTTTTTGGAATCCTTGTTGGGTTTTTCGGCTTCTTTACACATCAGGGCACTTATAAGTAAGATATTAGTGCTAGAAGTGATTGAGCTGGGGTAGCAGTACATAGATGCGAGCTATAGAGAGAGGTATAGAGTATAGAGTTACCCTGCTTAGAGCCCAGCTTACAAAGTCTCATGATCCTTGAAGCGAGGTCGGAATAATTAGAAGTAATCTCCTTTTTGGTGTTTGAGTAACCAGGCTATGATAAAGACCCTATTATTCTCAAATCATGAACGCCCCTGGAGCGGGGTTTTGGGAAGCATTGCTTGTCGAATGCTGGTGTGCCCTTCGAGGTGACATCGTCATTCCTCAAGCCTCATGGCGGCAGCGACTATGGACTGTAATCGCCAGGTGCCTGGACTATAGTGGTTGGGGCTTTGAGGGTTTCGGGCTTAGGGTTGGAAAACTAGTATGTGACGCTGATGGGATTGAACTACTTACCAGTTTCAATAGTATAATTCTGGAGCCATTCCTTCCTGCACGATCTTGCGCGAGCCGCGAGCCCCAAGAGAACCGAAGGTGCGTGATCATTGCACTCGTCACCGTCGTCGTCACGGCATGTCTGCTTGCGCCCCCTGGAGTGTTCAAGAAGTCGGCAGACCCTTAGGCCGTTCTGGAAGTTCTTTGTTGTAAATAAATAAGTAAACATATATACATACATACATACATACATACATACATACATACATACATATATATATATATATTCAAAACATATATATATATACACATACATATATATATATGTATCTATGGGTCGGTGGCTGAATCGCGTCCCTATTGGGGATCGTTCTTATACGGGTGCCGACTGATCTAGAGAACGGCCCATTTCTTAGTGTAGTCCAGTATGATCGAAAGAAGTCTAAGAAGGATTTTAGGGCCAGGGACCCTGCGAAAAGCTCAGGACCTCTTGAAGCTCATCAATCCAGAAGGATTTGCAGAAACGGGGCTGAAACCGAACGGAAGAACTCTCAGCGAGCTGACTTATGGAGTTCCCTTCTTTTGGGTTTCCATGAAAGAGTCGGCACCTCGGCAAGCCTTCATGAAGAAGTCTCTCCGTGGCGTCGTGAGCAACTACATGGTCGAAGCTATGACCGACTTGTCTCGCGTGTCTCTGGTCACCGTCTTGAATGAAACTGGACATCGAGTTGAATACACCGAGCGCAAGGACAAGGTGATTCTTGCATGCACGCTCTCCCATATGAGAGCGATGTTGACTGCGAGGAAAATGGGCTTCGATCTTGCAGTATTCTTGGAAGATGATGTCAACTTCGACACTCATCCTCTATGGAAGCTCTCTCTGCGAGAGTTGGCACAAGCAGCTCCCCGGGGTTGGAAGGGCATTCAGCTCGGTTTCGGAGCAAAGCGCACGGATGTCCGCAACAAGATCCTGGGCTCTGGACTACTATATACTGTTCGTCGTCCTTTTTTTCTTTGGATCTTGCTTGCTTCCTCTTTTTTTGGAGGGGCAAACTAGAAATCACTATCTAGGAGAGGCATAGACAAAGATCAGAGTGGAGTCTAGACCTGTTCCCAAGTTGCTTGGAACCCAGGATCTAAACCCTAAGCCCTATATCCTATACCCTATACCCTGTAGACCCTAAACCCTTTACCCTATGGACCCTAAACCCTAAACCCTTTTTGGAACCTGGAACCCAGGATCTGGAGGCAACCCGAGCCATTTATTCGCTTCAATCAGTTCGGGTATACGGCGGGAGCGTATGGCTACATGCTCAGTAGGGCAGGTATGGATGCGCTGGTGGAGAAGTTGAAGATCGAAGTGTCCCCTGAGGATCCGACCGAGATTATAAGCATGACCCTCCCGGAAGAGCTCAGGGCGGCGGATCATGCGCTCTACTTTTCCCTCTTGCCTGACATGTATACCTCGACTATGATGTATGTGCTGCATCAGTGCCGTCAGTTCCAATCCACACTTCATCGCGACCACGAAGCACGGCACAAAAGGGACTCGGTAGCAGCGCGAGAGCATTATGGCTTGGACACCGGTGCTTGTGGGTGAATTTGGCATGCCGAATGTCGGCTGCTGTGTCATGGGCGCACCTATATAGTTTTCAAGCTCCCATAGTTAGTCAGTCGAAGTTTTGCTCCCTCTGGGCTGCTGTAAAGAACAGCACAGGGGGAGGTCTGGTAAAGGGCGAGGCTTTCGCCCTTATTTCCTACGAGCTCGGCCGGCCTTGCGGTATTAGGCTCGCCGGCCTTGCGGTTTCTCTATGCCATCACGGGAGGCGCATGAACTGCCCTCCTGTGCACAGGTAGACTTCGGACCACTGTAATTAGGCGAATTAGGCCCATTCGTGCTCGCTGCTGCGTTCCGATACCCGCCGCCAAGCAGACCTGTCATGGAGTCTGAGTTTGGGCATGGGCGTGCAGCACTGCAAAGCACTTTGGGCAATCGATGCACCTTTGTACAGCGACCCTCGAAGGGGTCGTAGGTGTCCCGAAGTCTATATGTTCCTATAGCGAATTGTACGGATCACGGCAGGGCAACTGGCGCTCTTCATGCTATCAGCGTTGCATGGCCTCAACTTGCCACATACGTTGGCAGCTTGGATTAAAGCTGCAAGAACCAGTGCAACTGTGCAGTAAAAGCCTTGGACACCGTTTAGGAAAAAAAGGACGAAAGGGCGGTACAGTAAGCTCTAATCCGGTTAGCAGCTTGCAAGGCAACCTAAGGCATGCAAGGGAGCTGTCCAAGCAGGCATGCCTTGCACGACTCATCACATCGTGCTGGAATGTGCTGGAACAGTTGCTCTAATGCCGGTTCAACAACGTTACCACTATCCCACGATCGCCGCCAGTACCTCGTTATAGTACTGACAGTGCTGCGGCGGCTTCTGTTGCTGGTGCGGCTGCTGAAGCCACTGCTAGTATGGTAGTGGTGGTGGCAGAGCTAGTAGGAGTAGTGGTCGTCGGCGCAGTCGTCGTAGTCGCAGTCGTCGAAGTCGCAGTCGTAGTCTTAGTCGTAGTCGTAGTCGCGGTACCATTAGTAGTAGTCGTCGTACTAGTGCTATGACAAACGAATAGTAGGAGGAGGAGGAGTAGGAGGGGGAGTAGGAGTAGGCGGAGAAAGAGGAGGAGGAGTAGGAGCAGGAGCAGGAGCAGGAGTGGGAGTGGGAGTAGGAGTAGGAGTATAGGGGTAGGGGTAGCAGTAGCAGTAGCGGTACCAGTTGCGCCACTACTACCATTACCACTACCTATACCACTACCACTACCACTACCACTACCACTACCACTACCACTACCACTACAACAACAACCACCATTACTGCTGCTACTACTACTGCTGCTGCTACTACTACTACTACTACTCTGCTGCTACTCCTGCTACTGCTACGGCTGCTGCGCCCAGCACACAGGTCCCGCCGGCAGAGTTCCCACCCTGGATGGTCCAATTGATGTCCGAGGCAGGAATAGACCGGAAGCTTCTGCAATAAGTGGCAGGCTAGGCCTACTACCGTTGGCACTCTGGGGTTGGGAATTATGAAGGTTCTTAAGACATTCTGGGTGTTTGGATGTAGGGCCTCGGCGGTTTGACTGTGAGGTCTGGCGGAGCGGTTCAGGCTTCAGTCTAACTGAACAGTCAGTGCTCATCATGTGGCTGTGTTTGTGGGCATGCTGTTCGCGCGCCACAAAAATCTAAAGCCGCAAATTGTCCGAATCCGACGGTTTGGGCTATGTCGTTGCGGGATTGCAGGGAGGTTTGCAGCTACGCGTCGCGACCTGAATGACTGTGTAGCCACGGACCAAGATGCTGTTTGGGTCCACGTCAATGATGCCACAGTTCGTGGCGTTGGGATCATTGCAAGACTAATTACCGTATCAGGCACAAGGCGGCTTAGTGACTAACTTTGTGTAAATGTTGAGAGTTGCAAGATCGGGATTGCGCTGCTTGTGCACCCCTGCCGACCTTCGGGGCCACGAAGGTCATGCCCTTCTGTGGCTTCACGAGCGTCGGAGAATGGCCCGCAGCTAGCCCTCCAAAAGCACATTCTTGCTTTGTTCAGATTTTATGCACCGACCGAAGAGGCCCATTGCGTCTTGAGGCTGTTGGGTTTAGCTGCTCGCTCTTGCCTCCTGAAAGACTTTGATGCGTCGTGCTCAAACTTACCGGGTTGTTCACAATAGGTTTTAAGAAGCCATGGCTTTCGGCTTTGGGTTGAAGGAGAAGAGGGGGCTTGTTATTTTTATCACAAGGTTCCTTACCACGATAAGTGACTGGCTACCCTAAGCGCGAACTACGATGGCATGATGGAGTTCAAAGACTGTGACGATTTTTACTCTTAAGCCCTCGTCGAAATAAAGGACTGCTGCAATTTGAACCTCTACACGGATGGAGCCTCGACTGTGGGCTGGCACTCAGACGACGAGGCTCTCTTCCAAGGCTGGGAGAGGTCTTGACATGGTCTTGACTTGTGCACGTTCGGGGGCTTCAGGGTCCAGGAATTATGTAGTGCTTCAAGTTTTCGATGGGTGTCGCAATGTAGCATTTAGTAGGCCATGGCACGTTTGGAGTTTACAGACTACCTGCCAGTGAGTTTTGTCCCGATGGTGGTTGAGATGAGTAGCACTTCATTTATAGAGTGGTTTTGCCGGGGTTTGGGGCTCCCGAGAGGTTCGAGGTTTTCAGGGCGCACAGGGTTTGAGGACCGTGACTCCTTGGAGGGCTTGCTATACAACAGTGGTGACATCTTCGGCACTTCAGTGCATATACAGCTTCTCCGAAGCTGCGGTTCAAGAGCTTTGGCATGGCCGTATAGCTGGTGCCAATGACAGGGCTTGGTGATGGTTCTGCACCTTGCCGCAAATGCTACCCGCCCAAAAGTTTCCCTGCAGTCTGAAATTCCTGTCTTGCGATATTTCCAACACAGAACGGCAATTCTCGAGAGGTCGATACCAGGACATCACGATCATCTCCATGTCCCTGGGCGTTCCGAGGAGCCTGCTGCAGAGTCGAAGTTTGTTCGTTTCCTGCATTGGGCGTTTCAGGGTTCTCATTCTGGTCCATGGTGTTCAGATCAAGTAAAGCTTTGTCTTCAAGAAACACTGACTGCCAAACATAGACGTGCAGCATGGAGTGTGGTTTTCTGGTCTGCTGTGGCAGTACTGATGCGCATGACAATCACAGCAGCTCCTGAAAACTAAATACTAGTAGTAAGTATTACATACACAGACATATATGTACACATGTACACACACAAGCACACATGTCAGATATACATAAATGTATACAGCCGTGTACGGAACTGGATGTATGTCGTGTCCGCCACCCCAGTCCCAGAAGAACAATGTGCAAAGTTGTGGGCCGCACGCGATGGGTTCACCTTCGAGAATCCTCTCCTGTCATATTCGACAAAGTGCTGCTCTCCCTGTGAAGCCCAGCTACAACTCATTCCATATCCGGCCATTTGCACAACATATGCATCGCTGAAACAACTCTGAACTGTGCCAACCACTGGACTGCGCTGACCAACATCTCAACGGGTACTAGTTACCACAATCCTGAGTGCGCCTTCCCACGAGAGATTCACCGAAGATGTTTGATGTTTGTCTACTTGCTTTCGGGGGCGCCGCGCACATCAGTGGCATCCTGAATATTTCTGACGGCCGTGCACCGTCGTAGAACGAGAGCAACATATAATGTCGTATGTTGATTCGTGTTGTGCGCACGCATGGTGACTCACTGCCTGCATCTCTGTCTCTCTGTCTCCCTCTCTCTCTCT
>CAJNJA010038231.1:10917-28475 GCA_905231915.1 Symbiodinium necroappetens
CTCTCTCTCTCGCTCTCTCTCTCTCCATGTATGCTGATGGGCTTGCATGTTTCAGGTTTGAGTGACCACTTGACTTGGATGTTCGTCCCTTCCTCGTCTGCTCCCTACAGGACCTTTGAGTTGCGCTACCTCTACCCGGAGGAGCATGAAGAAGCCGCTCGGCTGTAGTGCCTCGTGGACATGGTGGAATCTTGGAAACCCCGAGGAGGAGCCTCGAAACTCCGAACTCTGAACGTGACAGAAGCTTCCGTGTACTACCACGTTTGCTCACTGGAGCAACTGAACTGCATAAACCAAAGCCATCGGACCAGTGAGTCCCGGATCTGAACCGAAGGAAGTCAAGACCAGGACCAAGTTCGCAAACATGGCTTCAAACATCCCAAAGAAACATCCCTCCGTCGCTTTGGCATAGTGACTTGATATATGCCATATTGCACCGTCCAGATTATCGTTCTTGATCGCTGTATCCGAGAAGTTGTCACTCAACCATGCAACATACAACAGCAGTACCCCTTGACCTATGAGTTTCTGCATAAAAAGACACCTCCCTATGCTGTGTTTCACTTAGGACACCCCTCATCCTGTACTAACCCCCCATTGCCATAGTCATGCAGTTTGTGGCTTCGTTGTTAGTTTGATCTATCTTGCACCGACAAGCATGCAATCCCCCTGATGTCTCATAGACCCGAAGTGCAGCCACACTTGCCATACTCACCGATTCTGTTTCTGGCAGGAAATGCCGCATTGGCATAGCAGTACGAGTTGCCATCAGGAACCTAGTCGCGGCGGCATTCGCCTTTGCAGCTCCCGCTTGGTGACTTCATGCCCTCCCCTACCCTGCATTGTAGACGTGCAGGTAGCTACAGCAAGATACGTTTGCTAGAAAACCTTCTGTTTCTATGCTTCCGCAATTCATAGTCAAGCACATCGGTTAGGTAGGATGCCAAAACGACATGAGCTTAGTCTGCGAACCAGACGAGTCCTACGAATCAGACATGACACAGGGATGCACGAGTCGAAGTTCTTCTAGAGCACGCGGTTGTGCCGTCTTTTGGGTGGCTTCGAGGTTTAATTTTCAGACCATGAACCTCTCAACCCTCAACCGTAATGTACTGCACACACTCTACACTAATAATACTGGTCATTAGGACTTTAGCAATAGATCTCGTCGTGTCGGCTCGTCCAAGCTGCATTTTCGGTTATGTGTCTTTTCGAATGTCGAATTTCTGGGTTCGCTCAGACAGGGGATGGCTTTGTGCCCAGGATAGCACGCAGACACGACAACTCCATTGCAACCCTTTCAAGTTGCCCTGCTCCAACCTGAACTTGAACATGCAGGATGTCAACAAAAGTCACACCATGAGTTGTAGATGCATCCGCCATACCCGGAGTTTAGGAGTTGATTTGGACGAGTTACTTCACATGCTTCAGACTTTTGGGGTCCTTGTGCTTGGCGGGTTTGTGCCTCTAGCCCCGTAGACTGCGTGCAGCAGGACAGATTGGCGAGCAAGAGCCTGTCTGTCGCGCTCCGGCCCTGCGACGATGAAGTAGTGCCCAAAGGCTAAAGGGCCCTAGCATGAAATCCGAGACTTGAAACCGAAACCCCGAAGGCCTGGGTCCACAAAAAAGGCCCATCTCCAGGTAGCTCCCCTCGACGCCCCAAAAGCTTCTGCCCACTGGTCCCATGAGAACGCCTGCTCCAAGAGCCTCCCAAAAATCCTCGAACAAAAGGCTTGTGCCGAAGAAGCCGAGCGATCCCATCAGAGTGGATCTGAATTTGGGGTTTCCTTTAATCCGAGAGTCGGGCCACCCTTTGTTCTTGGACCTCCTAGAGGTCCTAGACTCCTAGACCTCGAGGTCAACCCGGCCTGCACTAGATCCTGCAACCCCCTCCACCTTCCTAGTACCCTGCATGCACAGACGCAGCTGCAAGCTTGGGGTTCAAGAGAACCCAAAGCCTGGACTCCGAAAACTCAGAGGCAGTGCTCCACCGCTTTGTGCTCGGCAGCGGGGACCTGATGACCATGGAGGGCATGGCCCAGCTCCTTGCTTTGCTATGAGGAGCAAGATGATTCCTTGTTGTATGTTTCTGTGATGCTTGGCGTCTTCTGAGCATCCTCGTGTTATATTCGGGCCGCAGGATGATGGTAGGATTTCAGAGGATCACAGAGAACTGCCGGCCAACACACGCTCTTCCAGTGATGAGTGGCTTTAGCCATGCTGAGGCGAGGCCTCAATAGTCGTGACGGGATGGTTTCTGGCCCCGCGTGCATTCCAAATCCCCTTGCGAGGAAACCGGGAGGGCCTAAAATCCAATGCTGCGCCGCTACGCAACATGAACGAAACAACGGACATCATACTAAGAAGCAACGATGGCAGAAACACCGTAACACTCGAAAGCTTAACTTTTGATCAATGTAGCCAACAACTAGCACCAACAAGAAACAGTGATGTAGTGGCCATGAAAACCTGAAGCCTAATCAGAGCGCAACACGACTAGGCCAGAAGCATTACGACAATCGTACACATCGTACACACGACACAGAATGACACGACAGCAATTGCGGTGGTAGGCCAAATAAACAAACAGCAGGAGCATAACGGTCGTAGCAGCTTGAAGTATGAGTGAAAATGCCCTAAACCCGTAAGGTCCAAATCATCGAGGGCCCTAAGTGTACCGAGTCGAAAGCCCTAAAGCCTAGAAGAAGCTCCCAGGAAGCACACGCAGCACCGGGTCCCCAAAGAGCCGGCCTTTGGTGCACGGATCAACCTGACCTGGCGTTGGGTGAGGGGCTCTGTTTGCTGGAGGATAGTTTGCAGGGTGGGGGTTGAAGTTGCGATTTAGGGTTGCGGATTCTGAGAGCTTAACGGTCTTAGCTATTTTTTGTGTGTATATATATACACACATACACATGTATGTATGTTTGGAGCGCTTCACTTGGGGGTTGGGATGGCCAGCGATTTGGGCAAAGCTTTCCGCATGCGCCTATATCGGTTGCATGATTCACTTGGGTGTGCGGCACTAGTGAGATTCGGGAGCACATGTTCGGGGGCACATGTCACATGTTTGCATCCAAGGGCATGGGCCAAGCAATGCGAAGCCCAGCACCGCATCCTGCAGAATGCCCGATTCATTGGCATCCGCCCAGGTCCGGAAGCACAAGCCGCATTGCCCTGCGGGGCACGTTTGGAGATAAAGCTGGACGGGCAAACTCCATCATGCTGCCGCCGCTGAACCTAAAGCGGAACTAGACATGCAAAGCCTGTGTGGGACATCAGCTTTCTAGGCGAAGCCGAGAGGAAGGTACTCAGAAGAGATCATGCATACCTTTTGAAGGCTAGTGGCTTTGCCGTTTGCGTCCTTGCATTGGTGCTATTTGCTTTGGGATTGGCGGCATGTGGCGCAGGTGAACCAACTGGATAAAACAGCCTTTCCCACCAATGTTTTTAGACAGGGCGGAGGCAGCAGCTTGACCATGTGAGTCCTAACTCAGTAGTGCAGCGTCGGTCAGCGCAGAAGTCGTGAAGGAAGACCGATGTGCCTTGCCCTATGCAGGGCGCAGCTCTGTTTCAGAGAGGCACCCAGCTTGTGGCCATTTCCCCGGTTCAGCAGAGCAGGTGCCAAGAAACTAAGGCAAAAAAGAAAGATGTTCTTGCTAGTCGCCTGTGTTGAAATCACACTGCTGTTCCAATACCGGCGATTCTGTCTCGACGCCAGCAGCAAGTGCCTAGCTTGCTGGAAGCTTGTAGGTTATAGAAGGCTAGAACTGCGAACCTGCAGAATGCCAGACATGTAAGTGGTCCTACAGCCCCATGAAGTTTACCACCGGGAGTTCCAGCCCTCCCTTAAAAGAAGGGCCAGAGACAGGTGCTGGTTGAGTTCGACACTAGCCATCTAGCACCGAGGACCTAGACTGATAGTATTACTTCAGGTGTCTGGGCAGCGAGACTCGACCCAGCGGTTCGCGTTCTTTCCTTCGGCGAGGTTTCTGTGGTAGCCCTCTTGCCTTTGATCCCGAGCCTGAAATCGTCTTTTATCTGCCGTAGCCAGCGTAGATGGAACGTGATGAGTGGCTTAGCATTGGGGAGTTGAGACATCCAGTTTCAGGTAGTTGACACTGAGGTGTGCGATGATAGCTTCTCATTTCATCGTGTGAGTATACTGCGAGAACTATTTGGGCAGATTAGTTTGGATAGTGCAACTATGACCTGGTTAGGTACATACTACTCTACGTGCGCAAACTGTCACCGCCAGAGCCATCCCAACAACGCATAATATTATCAATACAATTCATTAATGACATATTATAATGAGTTCAATGCTGCTAGCCAGCTCTTTATTTCTGTGACCATTACGGCTGCACTGCTACCACAATCTCATCGACGACCCGCCGCCGTTAGCACGATCGCAACGGCTAGGACGACGACTACCATCTCCGACACTACGAAGTGCGAAGGCTGTACGTCGATGTCGACGACGACTTGGAATCTCGTCGTCACTTCTACTGCTTCGAGTAGGTCCAGCAACATCTCCGCCACTTTAGTGCAACTTCTGCTCGTGCTTTGGGCATCAAATCGGACATACTAAGCTTCCTCGCCGGCGTCATGATCGACATAACATTGTTCTTGCTCTGTTCCTTGTGATAGTCACATTGGCATGCGTACTACCGTTACCTTTGTGAACCCTACCACAACATACGACTACAACTCAGATGCGCACGTTGCTAGCAGTTCACAATCTAAAAAAGACTGTCCCAACTCCGCAGCACTAGAAGGGAGGACTACCACGGAGGCTGACACGCCACACTGCCCAACAACACTGCGCCAATCCTTCCGCATTCCATTGCGTGGAGTTCGAAGCCCGGGAGAACCAAAAACATCCCATGGCCTGTGAAAGTAGGATTCAACGTGCACGTATCTGTATCTCTGGTTTCGTTTGGTTTCGGAGTAAGTATACACAGGAATGATGCATGTATATACACCGGCATGCCTTTAAACACACACACACACACACCTGCGCAGAGCCAGTTGCCGGGCTCTCCACTGAGACCTACCCCTTCAACCGGTTCTGAGCTTGATGTGCTCATGTGGTGTATGTAACAGGCAGGACTTGAATTCTAGCTTTTGCATCAAAGTCGAGAAGATTGCTTGTGTATGTCAATGTAGGCTTTTGGCGTGACGGCAACGACGAAAGCGAGCACAAGGCCCAGCAAGCGAATGATGTTAGTAGTTCAGTCGACTGCTTCCCCTTCAGCCCGGTGGCACGCTTTTACCATCGACATCTTCACCGACACAGATACAGCAATGCTTGTGGCGGGGATCATAGCTAAAAATAGCCATGAAAGTCCAAATCTGACTATGGTTCCCTTTTTCCAACGGAAGCAGCCACAGCCCTAAATCTCCCAGTGGGCTTCATACTGCCGGGTTGGACGGACTCGGACAAGGCGTGGCGCTCAAAAGCGTGGAGGTGTTTGAGACTTCGTCGGTAAGATGCCAGCTCAACTAGTACGATGTCGAGGTTAGATGAAAGACTGGTTTTCTGTGTCCACAACTTTAGACACATGTTCTTGAGAGCTGTGTTGTGGGTGACAATTCTTACATATTTCGCAATAAGGCCTTGGCCTTGGCTGTTTTAGCTGGCCCATCCCCCCATTTGGAACAGACAACCTGGGAACAAGACCTGCAGCCATGCCACTTCAGGCCCTAGGAAGTCGCAGCAGCTCGTGCCATGTTCGACTTCCTTTGCCACCTCTGAAATACAATCTGTTCTGACATCCTTTCCGAAGTCTACTAGCCAGCCGCTGCCAAGCTCATGCAATCCGAGCCAGCTGAAATGTTGGGCTTCGGGCGTGCCCGAATGAATGGTTCGTAACTCTGTAAGTCTGCAAGTTCCCTATCTGAACTGAACTTCAGCATCACATCCCAGCTTCAATTTGGATAAGACATAGAGCACTGGCGAAGTGTGCAGCTGATGTTGGCACCTCGCTGGCCGCTTTGCCGCTTGCTTCTGTGCCGGGCCCTGAAGCTTGCACATGGTTGAGCTCTAGGAACTGTTTCCTATCCCGTGTATAGTATGCCATGCAACGAGACTCGGTGATGCCAACCACTGAAAGGCACCGAACTGAATCGTATACAGGTTCGGGTTCAGCAGCTTGGGATTATGCATGCACGACACTTGCACGACTACAAATGCGCTGGAGTGGAAGATTGTAATGAGTGGTGTTCGCTTTACACAGTGAGTTGAGCTTGCGGGCATGCTTGGGCAATCTTCCCTCTTCCCCCACAGCCACGTTCGGTGTTGGCTTCAAAGCTCAACTGCTGCAGAAGCGTTCGTCCTCGATAACGTAACTAACAGAAGAGACAGCAACCCTCAAAAGCTGCGAGGCCTCCTTGTGGCGACCTGCCATGGGCAGGATGCTACCTTCGCCGAAGGCTGAAAGGGGCTGCTTTGCCAAATCCGTTCTTTCCCCGCAAAGGCCGTGCACTGAGGATGCGGCTCAAGAGATTCCCCACGTAGTGGTGGCCGAAGCGCCGAAGCAGGGCCATGGACTTGCCACCCGGGGTCGTGCAAGGCGAAGTAGTCGGAGCTCCACACATTGAGATGGCTCCGGAGCAGCGCCTCAACTTCCCGCTTATTACTTACACCTGTGCTCTGCATGTGGGACACGAATCATGAAGTGCGTGCACAACTACAGGTGTATATGCATATAAGGAGAGACGGTGTTTTACATGAATCACTTTCCTGGATGTGTTGCACACCCGTTCTGTAGACATGTGCACTTGGGTGGAAGGAGAGACCGAGAGCGATATAGATAGGTAGATGATAGACCTGTAGATCCAGAGAGACAAGTAAACAGATAGATGACAGACACATGGATAGACAAACTGACACAGACAGACACAGGTACATATTGATAAATACAGGTAGATACATTTGGATATTGGTAGATATAGATAGATAAAGATGGGCAGATATGGGTAAATTTAGATGGGTAGATACAGGTATATATACTTAGATATAGATAGATGCAGATATAGATAGATACAGATAGATGTGGGTAAATTTAGGTAGATAGGTAAAGGTGAAGATTTAGACAAAGATAGATAGAGTTATTCGTTGTAGGTAGATCAACATAGACATAGATGGACAGACAGGTAGATACCTAGGTAAACAGAAAGATACAACGATACGTTTTGTAGAAAGAAAGATAGATAGAGAAAGAAATCGGCAGCTATGCAAGTAAGCATTAGGACATGGTCATCTGTAGTTTTGCACGCGTGTAGTTTTTCTCCACTTCGTCGGAGCCTTTCAGTATGTTCTTGTGCTTGCGTATCGCTGAATGTGTCGTTATCAGCGATGTTGCTTGTTTGTGATATTTGGTGCATCGAATACTTCCCTCTTTGCCTTATAGACTACCTGCACAATCACAAGCCATGGTTTCTGGCAACACTGAGTGCTTGGCTGCAAACACGCAGAAGTCTGGTGCATTGCGGCACTCTGACGAAGCCTAGGCAGGACATGACGGGCATGGGCATGTTGCAGTCTCTCCTAGAGCCCCACAGCGGGCTGATCGTGAAGCAGACGATGCGAGGATGCATCCAGGAGCGACTTCTGTCGATACAGGCTCTTGAGACAGGCCTCTGTAAGCAGCAGAGGGACTGTCCAGGTGCGGCAGTTGGCTTTCAAGAATCCGGGGGTCAGATCAGCCCTTCCGCAAAACTTTGCGGGAGTGCTTGGAGCCCCAGATACTCGTACCTCAACAGTCGAATCATGGAACCCTTGTCTAACAGTTCTTGGAGAGCTCCAAACACTGCCAACACCCTTCGAACCCAGAGGAGTGTTTGGGATGCGACGCCAAATCTGAGCCTCTTGTCGCTTCAAAGTCGGATTTGCGGCGTAGCGGCTTGGGCTGGGGGTCGTAGTCTTTCCCGGGGGTCCCGAGGTCACAGCGACACAAAAGGCTCGGAAAGGAAAGCATTTGCTTGTGCGTTGGCTGCGCGCTTGAAGGTGCGTCCGTAATGCTCAAGACTGGGAGTTTGTCATTCCTAAAGACCGCATGAAATATCGCGATTCCTCCAAACAGAATTACTTTCAGTGACAACCCCGGTGTCTGAGGTACAAGATCGCGCCGCTAGACCCTGGTGAGATTCGAGGCGAGCTCCGCACGAGTCAAGTCTCGAGGTTTCTAGCGCTTCAGTGCTTTGGGGGTCATTCACTTATAATGGTTTAGCGTTTCAGGATATGTGGCTTCAGGGTTGCAGGCTTGGTGGTTCAGTGTGATGTATCTATACATTAGAGGCAGAGGGTTTTGGTTCAAGCCGATTGGGCGGGTGCGATCTGTTTCGTGGTCAAAAACGCCTCAGACAGACTAGACTGACTCGACGGCATAGATCTCTTAAAGTGGTCCTTAGGTGCCAGTCTCCGGTTTCAGTCTTTAGCCTAGGAGAGCTGGGGTGCTTCGCTTGGACTTCCACTGCTTAGGCCAAGGTAGGAGCGATGAATCCAGACAAAAGGCCCTCAGCCCTTATGCTCCAGGGCCATCCACTGGTCTAGCATGAGGACCCTGGCTTCCTGAACATTCCGTGCGAAGATGTGAAGGAGGTCAGGAAACCGAAAAAGCCACCTCAACAGTGGCCACTCTTTCAAGATTAACGAGCGTGGGTTCCAACATTCCGCTTAAAAGTGGTACTGCTACGTGGCGCAGGGTACGTGTAGCGGTTTCCATTTTCTCCGGGGGTGAAAGGGCTGCATCAGAGGCCGCGTAGGTCTTGGACGGAACTTCGTTTTGAAGCATCGGCATTCGTAGTTGATGCGCTCCGACACCGAAACGACAATCTCCAGTCCTTGATCAAACTGCCACGTATACTGCAAACTCGCACCCGGCTGCCCCGCGAAAAAGTCCTGAGTCCTGACCCCTCAACTGAGCAGGGACATCTTAGACTGCCAAACAGCTTCGCCTCCTGTAGAATGGCACCTGCGAACAGGTGATTCTGCATCCGATCATGCTCTAGAGGTTCCGGAGACCATGTCTCTTGGCCGAAGCACTGTCGGAGCAGTCGTCGGATCAATTCAACATGGCCCTGCAGATGCTACAGTCTTTGTCCGACTCAAGACCTGACATCCCAGGTATGCCATCGAGGAGTCCAACTGCTGCAGCCGAGCTAAAGCTGGAGTTGTTGCTTGTACTTTCGTCGTTTTCAAGGCTCCAGGGCCCACAAATAAACCCAGAGCCTTGGCTGCCGGGATCGGCGTCCTGCGGGCTGAGGCCCCTGGTCTCACGGCCCAGAGAATCAAAGCCTACAATCCTTCAACGAGGCAAACTAGAACCTGGTACTGGCAATTGGGGTTGGCAGGGTTTCTCGTAAGGACGGCATGGGTCCTTGGGACTGCTTTGAGAAGCTTGGGCCCTTGGCCGTGTGAGTCTTTTCCTGTTTGCCCTAGTGACTGTAGTGGAGTCGCTTCCCTGGGACCTGGTCAGCTAGGAGGTGACTAGAACCCATATCTTGGGATGCTAATTCTCCAGTTAGCCTGTCGCTGGGAAGGGAACCGGATTCCTGAGACCATCCCTCGCCCTGAAGACTGAAGCCCCACCTGGAAGTTGCAAGTTGTGACTGCGACAAAACCAAGATCCGAAGCTTTCGCACAGCGCGAATCTCGGAGCTGCGAAGGCCAGAGACCGATACAAACTTAGGCTGCCGAGTCTTGAACCCGGCCGGGCGTGGTTTCGAGATGAACGTCTCCCGAGGCCGGGATGCTGTGGTCGGTGGGTGTAGGTAGGTAGGTAGGTAGGTAGGTAGGTAGGTAGGTAGGTACAGCAGGTGGGATGCTTCGTACGGAGGTAGAGTGGTTGGGAGGTTGGCGGGCGTGAACATACCGACACATTCAGTTTGCCGATGTACATGTATAAGGGCTAGCAAGCGGTGTAAAAGAGAGTAGTTTGCAACAATACGCGACAGGCCACACAGTAGGAACGAACAACAGTAACGACTTGTGAGCAAAGGACGGGCAAGCCAACATGCACGTCTAGTACACGAGAATATCAAGATATGCATGCTGCTCGTGCTTGCGGACCTTGCAGACCGGGTCTGCCCATAAGGGTGTGCATGACAGCATGCGCGACGGAAGTGCACAAAAAAAGTGACATGGATGCGCTGGTAGATTCGCACGAAAGACAGACAAATCGCGCGAGTAGATGTGATGAGAGCGTGTGCATACATCAAATGCATGCACAGGAGGTCCCGGAGGACCACCCGTGGCGATGCTTGGGCTGCTTTGAGCTTGTGGTCGGTGCAAAGGTGTGCTTAGATGTTTCGTGCTTGGAGGCCGAAGGATCAGGTCAACGTCACAGCTGTGAGTGCAGCTCCCAGGAAGCATCGCTTTGACCCTTACACACCGCTGCAAAGGTTTGGCAAACGGGCAGGCATCCCGATGACTCGACTCCGACGGCTAAGTCGGCGCGAGCTACGGTTTTCCGCAGAGCATCAACCTACCCACTGACATCCACCGACTCCCAATCAGAAGTCCTGTCCCGTCAAATCACAGCCTGACGGCAGTCAGCTTGGCACAACGAAACCCTTTTCCGTCGTCCCTAACTAATTTTTGGCCGAGGAAGTTTAACAAGCCCCTGACATTCCCGGCGATCTGCTTGACCATCCAAAGCAAGTGCGCCGTCGGTGTCCAACGGTTCTGGGAAACGTGTTGTCGACCTAGAGCCGCAGCTGCTTACTTGCTGATACACAACCTGAAGACAGATTTGCTTGACATTCCCACTTGAGCAATGGGGAGTGCGCAGTGTTATGGATGCTTCTTCGAGTGACAGTTCCGATGCCAGTATATAATTAGGGTGTGAGGTTTGGATTTGGGAGCAGTCGACCGCCGTCTTTTAGAGCTTGGACTGCATTCTCGAAGTGTCGCCCGCAGTTTTTTTAAGCCTCGCAGATTACACTTGTCAGGTATGGGAACTACGACTGCCCATGCTGTTGCTGCCTCCCGATGATGACGTCCCATCTTCCAGATGGATCTTCGCTTCAGCCGTTCGGCACTGACAGTTCTAGGCCCCAGACGGATCCCTATTGTAAGTACTGGTGGGAGTTCCCTAGCAACCCTAGACTCGAAGAGGCACCAAATTAATGTCAAATGTGCTCCTTCACGAAAACATCCAAGAAAACCACAACCGTGACCTTTGTTCACGCTCACATGACCACACCCGACATCCCAGTGCCAAGAAGCCCTTGCAATCTTGAGTTGCAGGTCTGAGTCTCGGTACTACTGCGACGTTTGCCTCTACGTTCCCAAGTTCAAATACAAGGAGGAAGACCAAGAAGTGTTCCTCAGCTTGTTTGTTTTATCCTGAGGCAGCGCGCCCATGGAGTGGGTAAGTAAGACCTTTGCATTCCCTGTCTCGTGGAGGTACATCGTGCATCCAGAGACCTGCTGCGGTGGTGCTTGCATCGCTTGCGACCCCTGCACCGGAAAGGGACTTTGGTACATCCCCTATTACTTCCACCACCCTGAGACCGGCGAGGTGGTCGGTGGAGAATACGGCGATCCCTACACCCGCAGGTACGGAAGGTGTGGGCAGGTTGGAAGAAGGAGTGCTGCAGCTCCGCCGACACCTTCGTGGTCGTCTTCCCGCAACAGGCAACAGTCAGGAGAAAGGCTGGCCTTTTGGGGCTGACCTTTCTCATCGATTTTACTATCTTCGAGGGCCACGACTCCCAAGGTACTTATGCGACGGAGTAGGCTATGAAGGCGTCGCTGATATGGTTCATGCTCACCTTGCTCGCGATTGGGTCTCGGTGCCTAGAGCCGTGGCCCAGGAAGACAATGACTTCGAGGAGCTAAGTAAGATGAACAGGACTCATAAGATTGCGACATGCGTTTGCTATAGGTACTTGGACCCATGACCGTGGGCAAGGCAAGGTTCCATCAGGAACAGGTCCAGAGCAAGTTGTCAATCTGGCCCACCGCGCATGCGGACACTTAGCGTTGGGGCAAGGGATTCTTTGTGTTGCACGGCTTGTTCTCAAATTGTGCGCCCCCCTTTGCTAGGACCTATAAAAAGAAATCAGCAAAACCACGAATTGAGCTTCCCAGTACTTCTCGGAACGCTAAGCAGCCCACATGTCCTTGAAATTGGCCTTCACGCTGATCTGCGAAGCAGAACGGCTCAGAGGCAGATTCCGGAGCTTAACCGCAAGCCAGCAACAAAAAAGCGCATACGTATGCTGCATGGTGCAAGAGTGCACATGCTGTCGTTCGGGCGTGACAAACACTTTGCCCATAGCCGCAGCTGTTCGCTTCAGGTGTTCATCCAGCCGGGGGCGTTGTTGTGTTCATTACTTTCTTGATTTGGTTTGGCCTCCTGCTTGCCATCGCAACCTGCCCCAGCACAGGGAACATCGAATGTCTTGCTGCAGCAACTTCGGAAGCGCTGAAAATGACCACGACCTGCTCTTGATCACTGTGACGACCTGAGAGGTGCTTGCCTCTTCACGCTACAGGAGCTGATCAAAGCTTCGGTGCCTGGGACGCTAATGGTTCTGTCAATGTCGTTATTGCGCATTCGTATGCTGGGGAACGAAGCGTTGTTGAGCTTCGCTCTTGTGGTCGTGATGCTGCCGCGATGTTACAAGCAAACTGCTACAAGTCGCGTGTTTTCTGATGCTGGCTGGCTGTTCTGTATTAGACATCATAGCTGTCATAGCTTTTGGGGTTTTGTGATTGTGTTTCGCCACATGTTTTGTAAACTGTTCCTGCGAAGGAGCGCACCTGCTTCGACCACCTCCCGCGGTTTCTGTGCTGCCACGAGCCACCCAGCATTGGATGCTTCCGCGACGACAAGCATCGAGAGCCTCGGTGCACCGCAACCGAATAGAGACCTCGGGGAAAGGGATCTACGGTGTTTTCCAGGACTGTCGAAAGGCTTTTGTGATGGCTCGAGGAGTTGCAGCCTTCTGCGTCAGATTTGCCGGCGTGCCGTTCCGAGGCCTTTAAGGTTCAGATTTCGCATCCACCGTCTTACTTAGAGGTTCAAGCTAACTTGTTTTTCAGGACTGGTAACGGGCTGAGGCTAGAGTCTAGAGGCCCTGGACGCATCAAGTCATGAAGTGTTCAGCAGCGTCAATCGCGGGTCCGAAGCCGAGCCAGGTGTCACGATATCCACAGCAGAACGATCTAGAACTCCCTTTCCAGCTATACAGATATCACTAGAGCGGCTCAGCAAATTCTCATGGAGCTGCAGATGTGCATGTTACTGTAGTGCCTGCATAGTTACGTGCAAGGTTCGGAACTGCTGAGCTTTTGTCATTCTTTTATACCCCACCTGACAGCACCATGGATCATGACATTGTACTCAACTTCCTCGTCCACCTCCCAAGCAGTGAGGACATGTGCTGCAGCGAGGCGGGCTTATGGTGGCAGAGCGAGCGCGAAACAAGTACCAGCTGCGGTCCCCCGTTTTGGATGTTGTACACCGGAACACCGGCCGCCAACTTTCGCGATGTCCCACATGTGGCACCCACATCGCCAACACATGAAGTCGCGTTCCTTGCGAAAGTTGTAGATGGCTGATGCTGTTTGCTGATGAGCGCGTATTGCTGAATTGAATACACCCCGAAGGAGCGATTCGGAGATGCCTTGAGGGATCCTCGCGGCATTGTGGTTAGTGTTAAGCTGTGCTGCTCCTTTGGGAATTGGATGGCTAGCCTGCGCAAGTAAGCTGTTTGTATGAGAAATCCTATCCGAGTGGCTTGATGAAAAGTTCGAGATCCTGAGTCCGCCGCAAAGTTCAAGCATTGAAGCCAGCATTCAACCTTCATGTTTCCATGAGCTGAACTCACAAATATCTCAAACAATTACAGAAGGTTGCCCCCAAACAATTCGCGGCCGGAAAGGCTGTAATGGACCAACCTCTCGAGAAGTGGATAGAAATCTGGCAGCACTGGGTGGATCCGTACGTATCGGGCCCAAACAACAATACCGAGGCCATACATGTTTGGGTGTCAAAAGATCACGCGAATGATGAATGTCGACCATTGACCAGGCTCCGTTCTCCTCTGAGACGCTCACCCAGGACTACCTGCTCGTCCTGGTTACAGGCTTTCAGCCACGGGGCTGCAAGCCGGGCCTGTACAGGGTTGCTGGAGCTTTTACTTTTTTCAGCACATGATAACGAACACTCTTGCAGCACAGCAGCACGGATTGCTTCACACACAGCCCCGTCTAAGACTGAAGCAAATCGGAAGTTCTATCTGCGAAAAGCCGATGAATCTTGGACAGGTTACAAGTAGCATGACATCTTCATTTGGGTCGGCTGGGGGTGGCAACACATGTGATCCATTAGCAGTCGAAACTGGCAACTGAAATTGCGTTGGGGTCAGCAGCAAAGCATGCACCTGAAGCCCGAAAAGGCATAATCAATCGCCCCCACTTGATAAGTACTTGTAATTAACTCGAGTACGTGTATCCTGCACAACCGCTACATGCATCCACACACGTGCGCCTGCATGTTTGCAACCACACAAGGATCCGTGGACACAAGCCATGCACAGGTTGTGCACGCAAGTGCGCATGTTTTGCGCGCAGATCATATGTAGACAAACGTGAATTTGCGCTGTATCTGAGGGAGGTGCTGCAGCGCAGCTGCCCCTTTGCTGCGGCACTGACCCAGCTTCTACCGTACACTATGGCCCCCTGGAGCACACGATGTCAATTGTTCTGTTGGATTGCATTGACGCTCAAAGCACAAAAGGAACGACTCCTGGCTCGTCATGCTGCTGCTGCTGCTACTGCTACTGCTACTGCTATTGCTACTACTACTTCTTACAACTACTCCTACTCCCACCCCCACTCCTATTCCTACTCCTAAAACTTACTATTATTGCTACTACTGCTACTGCTACTGCTACCACTACGACGACTACTACTACTACTACCACCACCACCACCTTCTTCTTCTTCTCCTCCAGCTGCTACTGCTACTTCTACAGCTGCCGTTGCTGCTGCTGCTGCTGCTACTATTACTACCACCACCACTGCTACTACAATTTTGACACGACTGGCTGTGCTTGGTCGTGTATGGTTGCTGTCACTATCACATTGTGGTGTGTTCTTGTTTGGCTTTTGCCTGGTTGGCGGACCTCACTCTTTTTGTCTTGCCAACCTTGTTGCAGTTGTCGCGATTCTAGCCTGAGTCTCACTACTACTTCAACTCTGACTTATCACCATAGCTGTGTTGAGAATGGTGGCACTTGGCATTGAGATGCTAAGTATAATGATTGAAGCGCTGAAGGCTGCCAGAAGCCACCCAGGAAACGGCAGTACCACTGTATCGCGGGAATCACAAGTACAAGGGTGACTAGTGCCGGCAGCAATAGCAGCAAGAATGGCAGGACCGATAACAACTGCTCGCCCTCTTCAACCACGGTCTGAACCCTTCGAGTAGGGCCTTCCACGCTCAGGAAAACCTTGACCTGAAGATCCAAGTCCTGGTACATGAGATGACCCCGATTGCCTGGACACCCAGATGGGACATGATGGGACCAGGGGTCAAGCTTCAGGGTTGCAACCTCAAGGACATCCCGGTGAAAGCAAAATATATTGTGAGTGAACCAACGCCTTCGGTCACAATCTCGTGCTGTTTCTGGGTGGTTGCTTTCCTGCGAGTTCCCAGGTGCTTCCATGAACGGTTCTTGGTGTGTCTCAATGTTTTTCAATCGCCATCGTCCTCATAGATTGCAAATCTAGAGCTGGTGCGTGGTTTTTCTAGCTTCTGCGATTCATGGTGGGGGTTAACGACATTTTTGCTGTCATTATCCATAGTCTTAGTAAACTATGTGTATATAAATATATGTATATGTATATAGATCATATGTAAATTGTATAAAACAAACATGCACACACACACACTCACATAATATATAAGTACATACACATACATACCTCGCGCTACCTCTTAAGTCCTCAGTCCGAGTGGCTGAAGCCGCTCGAGAGCTTGTGTGATAATTGCAACTCGGTTTTTGGTCTCTCCCCTTGGGTTCGTGGCCCTGGGGCTGTCAACCTGTCCTCGGGGCCTTTTGACCGCGATCTTTCAACACAAGGCCCGGGCGATGAGCCACGCAGGCGCCGAATGGAGCAATCTGCTTGCGAGCCTCGGCAGAAAGTTGAAGGTCTTGAACACAGCAAGCATGGTAGGTAGTCACGACACTAAGCACATGGAAACTCGTAACCATAGAATACATCATGCTAGTCGTGCCCGTCATGATCTACCACACATGCGATCAAGAACAAGAGAAAAGCAGTGATCAGTATTGGTTGTACTGCTGTTCCCGTAGGGTAGGCTCGGTTACAACTAATGCTGAACTTGCATGCTGTTGTGGCGGTTAGAATGATGCCGGCTCCGTCGGTGTCTTCGGGTTTGTGCGGGGCTTTGATGGCTACAAACCACGCTGGGGTCTACGAGGATCAGTGAATCACTGCACTGAAGTCGCCTGTTCTCCGGGCCTAGGAGTGAATGGCCCGTCTTTGGGATCCTGAACCGTGTTCGGGAGATGCGTGGCATGGCCAGGTGTTGCGACCATCAGAGACGGATTGGAGCCTTTTTTGTTGCTTCTGATTCTGGGCGCTCTTCTTACAACAGAAAAGACTTTGGTTGGGAAGACAGGTTGCTTCTTTGGAATTCGGGGTCCCATGTCGAATCGAGGGACGGCTGATTGAAGCCTCCCTGCAGGTAGGGCTTCAGACATGGTACAGCGGGAGTTGCAAGCTGAGTTCCGGTATGTGGAGTTCCGAGGCCTAGCAGCCGCCCCCAGCCTCGAAGACTATTGTTTACTCCTGCCAAACGGAAGAATTGTTTAATCATCATATGACAGACCCTGTGTCGTGGTTTTTCATGAAAGCAAGAATCAGTCAAGCGGCTTCCATGGGTGTAGGTTTCCCGGTCGGGCTCTACAAATAATCTGGGCATACAACAAGCAGTACCTTTTCGGAACAAGCGAGGCTCGAGCATGAGACAGGGATTGCATTCCGACTCAAACCGAGTTCACAAGCACATGGTGCAGGACCACTCCCAAACCACCTGCCTCTTCTTTCCCGCGAACATCTCTAGCCAATTTGTGTATATGACGGCTTGCGGCCGCACAAGCATAAATATGTCCCATCGGAATGACACGGAGTGAGTTCGGAGGAAAGATGCAACCTCCGAAAGCTAACCCAATGTCACGCGGCGTGGTGTGCGCAATTCATGCACACCGGTGTTTTTGAACAGAAGTACATCGGCAACTGCGCTGGCTTTGCGAGCCCTGAACCCAGGTCTCAAGTCGCCCACAGCCGACCCGTACTATGCCAGCCTGGCCAAAGATGCTGCGCTCTCGCCAGTGATGGTGCCCGGGTTTCTAGCTTCGTCCGCAAAAACAGCAGTTGACCATTTGTTCATATCTTACGTATAAAGCCACATGTAGATAGATGGGTAGGTAGGTAGGTAGGTAGGTAGGTAGGTAGGTAGGTAGGTTTGTAAGGAAGGTAGGTAGGTAGGTAGGTAGGTAAGGTAGGTAAGGTA